>JAHPZR010017717.1:5000-30000 GCA_019787425.1 Platygyra sinensis
TGGTTGCGATGCTAGTCCATTGCAGGGTTACCCTCCAGCATTATCAATGGTGCCCATTTATACACTTAGGTGGAGATAGGCACCGTTAGAGTAAAGTATCTTGCCCAAGAACACAACACAATGTGCCTGGCCAGGGCTTGAACCTGGACCCCTTGCTCTGGAGTCAAGCACACTAACCATGAGGCCACTGTGCCTCCCACTGTACAAGACAGTGTTACATGTATTATTTAATAACAAGTGACAACAGGCTGTTGGCCCAGAATAAGGTAAGGTTATACGATGTATGTATTTCAAAAAAAACATACATAACATGCACATGTTGTAGTTTAAATTTGCTTAATGTTTAAATTTAGGAATTTCATTTAGATACTGGTGGTTGCTTCTCAGCAAAAGTTTGGAAGTTTGGCAGACACTAACAAGAACTTCCGTCCCTTACTAACACATATTTTATTGTTTATTAAGTAACTTGTCAAATCCAAACCAGGAGCTCTAAGACAAGGGAACTCTTACCTGTACTTTGAAATTTACCATACAACCTTATGTATTTTTGGACAACAAATTATCAACTCAATAAAATGGTACCACTGTGTTGTATTTGTGGAGGACTTACATGTATGGAGAAATTTTGCAATGTTTGATACCCAGGTTTTCACATGTTCATGCTTACATCGGTACATGTAGATGCAACCAGTCATGTATCAAATAAAAAATACATGGGACAGTGTTCCAGTTAATTTTTTTGGCAAAAGGGGTCATATAATTTCCAGGGGGGTTGCACAAAGTAGGTCTGCCTAGCTACACTTAACCGCAGCTGCAGCACTACGTAAAGCTAAGGGGATGAGTTGGGGGTAGGGGGTTGTTGGGCAAACAGATAAAGGATTGACTTTCGGGAGTCTAAAAATGTTTGATATTTGACACCTCAGAATGCTTTCTTGTACAGAAAATTCACAGCAAAAGTAAACAAAATGATTTTCCCTCTCGTCGGTTTCAGGTCAGGTAGCGGTTGCTTTTCTTATCTGGAACACTGATGGGAAGATACAATGTAGGTGCACTAAAGGAGCATTTTCATTGCTTAAAACAGCAAGCATTTCACTAACCTCAAGGTCATAACTGCACTACAGTGCAAAGAATTCTAAATACAGTATGTAGTTTCACCCAGTAAGAATGTCAGCTATGTCAGTACAAGTGCCTGTTTAAAAGCTACATGTACATGTACGAATGACACAACAACATACACATTCATTGGACAGTGTGCAATTAAGAAAGGGCTCTGCTGCTCAGGGCTGATGGAGTTTCTAATCAGGCTCATGGATTTGGTCTGTAACTTGCCCAATAGGCAAGTGAAGTTTCTTACAAATATAAGGGGAAATTCAAATTGCATAATTACTGTATGAGATAAACTTTTGGGGGCCTAGTCTGTAAATTTGTTTATTATATAAAAGTCAGTGGTATACCGAGTGGTAACAAATTGATAAAAACGATTACGATATACTCACATGTGAAGATATGATATTCTCACATGTGAAGATATCGATGATTTCACTGACATCATGTTTGTCTCTTAAACTGTACTTAAATTCGTTGGTGTATCATCGAAACATCTTCGGGTCTTCCTTGAAAGTCTTTGTCAATCTTCGAAAATCTTCGGAAATTCTCGGAAAATGTTCGGGAACGTTCGTCTGGTCTTCGGGACAATTTGGAAAATCCTTGGAAATCTTCGGAAGGTGGTCGGAAATCTTCGGAAAATCATCAAAAACGTGGCCGTCATCAGTATGCTTATACAATAAAAAGAATATTACACGTTAGCTCAAAGATATGAATTTTATCATTGTTCTCGTGGCAAGAGCAATATCTCACTCGTTCACTGCGCTCACTTGTGAGATATTGTTCTTGCCACTCAAACATAAAATTCTTATCTTCTCGCCACCATGTAATATTTAACAAATTGACGTCGGTTTTTCATGCGTTTGCCCTGTTATTGATCATGAATTTCGTCATAGCATTGTCAAAGTAGCTGTGGATCCATGAGGCGATAGCCGAGTGGATCCACAGACTACTTTGACAATGCTATGACGAAATTCATTTTCAACAACAGGACAGACGCATTAAAAACTGACATCAATTTGTTTTTTACAACAACAAATTGTCGAATTGCCCGCTCTCACTCGCTGACATGTCGCATGAATTTCAAATTCATGTGTCTGTCCGCATATGGACAATTAAAATTAACCAATGAGCGCGCGCGAATTTCTGCAGTTATCGTAAAATCTCTATTTTCTTTGCACCCAGACTATTTAATGTGTTTTTAACATACATGTAAAAAGACACAGGCACAGAATAAACATATTGCTGGTCCTTCAGTTTTATGTTTGCATAATCTGAAACTACATGCACCCAAAACATAAACAGTGAAAAACATTTGTAAATAAGAAAAAAATTATTTAACACTTCAGTTAACTTTTAATCTTTGTTTAGCGTTAACTGGCTTTCATAAAAACCAGCCCAGATTGAGTAGAACAAGTTCAAGACCTGGCCAAGCTCACTGTTTTGAAAATTTTTACATTCAGAAAATTAAACCATGAAACTATCAGAAAATCTTTGTGCATTATCGTTCATGGCAATGCCCGTCTAATAATTTAATGGAGAATACTGGAATGGCAATGGAATAATCTGATTGGATGATATTTGTTATTGGCCCTCTGAACTTAGTCATGTACTGTAATATACATGGGCACTGGCAGATTTATTGATGGGAGGTAATCACTGGCTGGATTGCTATCACTCCCAGGAGGGATACACAGTTGCAGACACTTACAATACAATAAACAATTATTGGATGAGGTTTTCATCTATAATATCCAGAATAATCTAGATTGGGGTAAGGGTTAACAACCGAAGCCTGACACTGACAACCCTTACCAAGACCTTGATTATTTTGGATATCACAAAGACCAATTCTAATACTGGTAATTGCTTTATTATACATTGAACGGAAAAAAAAATGGAAGTCATGTTTTTGCTTCTTCACTGACAGGAATCAACACAAAGTGTGTGAACTTGACATAATTACCCATGACCTTGAGTGTCCTTGACATGATTATTGTATAATCTGTAGTTATGACGTCACAGACGCTGATTTCAAAAATTCACTGTATGCTTTTGGCCAATCAGAAAAGAGTTAGAGAGTTCAATGTATAATAACATGGATTATTTGGCAAAGCAGGCCAGATAAGCTCAGGTGGTGTGGGTGGCTTGGCCCAAAGTAGATTTCACTTCTTTAACCATGGATTTACCCTGTATGTATAGTTTTCATGCAGGATCATGTATACTAAACACATTTGCAGTCAGGAGTCCACTGGTACCCTTGATTGATACCCTCGAACGAGTCTCCATTGGCATTTTGGTTGACACTTAATACTCAATTGCCATCTCGGTCAAGAGTCAACTAATTTTCCATCAATGCATACGAGTCACTCGACACTTGGCTGACTATCAACCAAACATTTATCAAGTGTCAGTCAAGATGTCAATGAAGTGTCGATTGAGTGTTGACCGATTGATTGATTGTTTATTGTTTGTTGATTGAGATGCCAATTGACACTTGCCCACAATGCCTTTAGTACACATGATTTTCCATGCATAGAGTTGTGTAAAATACATGTAAATGTATCTTGTTCTATTCATGACTGTCAATTATGTGTGAGAGAGCACGGGTGAAATTGTGTTATTATTACTGTATTATTACTATTATGCATGGCTGCATTGTAAGTATTTTTCCCGCCCAACTAACTGCCCCTGGGTCACCGAGGATGTATTTGTGTATGTTGCTACATTGTATATGATATCTCTCTTCACGGGTTGTCCTGAAGAGACAACATCCTTTGGCTGTTTGGGATAAAATGAGCTATAAAATTAATGTACTTTTAGCATGTTAAAAGCACATCTCTATGTTATCTCCTTTTCTAAAAATTATTTGAACATGTCTATAATTTCAACAATGTTTAATGATTTTGAGTGTATGCTGTAGAAAGCAGATTAAGACATTGAGAATATCAAGCTTATTTCGCTTTCATGACTGACTTTGGGCTACAGCTTACCTGGACATGGTTAACGTTTTCAGCAGTCATGATTACCAATACTTAATGAGACCAAAATGACCCTGTCATGTCTGTACATTTCGTTTTGATGCGCTTTGGGCTCACAGCACAGAGTGAGTGTCAGCGGCTTTGCCGCGGGAAGACCAAACCTGGACCCGTACATGACGTACCTGTCCAAAAGTCTCTGATTGCCGACTACCGCCTTACTTGAAAGGTGTGAAGATTCGTTGAAGACGGTTTACCTATTCGTTGTTGCGATCTGTTAGAACTTACCTTAGTTTTTTGAGGCAAGGGATCTTAATTCAGTAATTCAACAAACGGTAAGAAGTGGCATTTGAAGAAACTGAAGACGAAGGAAACTCCATTTAGCGAAGACTGCGTGTGAAAATCGATCGAGCGAGTCGCCTTGTCTTTCAGCGTCGAACTGCATACGGCATCGTGCAAAGAACGATTTCAGACACCAGGAGATAGATAATCTTGTTCTTTGGTTTATGCAACACGCTTTTATGACTTTGAACAACCTATGGGAGTAGGAATCATGACTGCTGAAAACGTTAACCATGTCCAGGTAAGCTGTAGCCCAAAGTCAGTCATGAAAGCGAAATAAGCTTGATATTCTCAATGTCTTAATCTGCTTTCTACAGCATACACTCAAAATCATTAAACATTGTTGAAATTATAGACATGTTCAAATAATTTTTAGAAAAGGAGATAACATAGAGATGTGCTTTTAACATGCTAAAAGTACATTAATTTTATAGCTCATTTTATCCCAAACAGCCAAAGGATGTTGTCTCTTCAGGACAACCCGTGAAGAGAGATATCATATACAATGTAGCAACATACACAAATACATCCTCGGTGACCCAGGGGCAGTTAGTTGGGCGGGAAAAATACTTACAATGCAGCCATGCATAATAGTAATAATACAGTAATAATAACACAATTTCACCCGTGCTCTCTCACACATAATTGACAGTCATGAATAGAACAAGATACATTTACATGTATTTTACACAACTCTATGCATGGAAAATCATGTGTACTAAAGGCATTGTGGGCAAGTGTCAATTGGCATCTCAATCAACAAACAATAAACAATCAATCAATCGGTCAACACTCAATCGACACTTCATTGACATCTTGACTGACACTTGATAAATGTTTGGTTGATAGTCAGCCAAGTGTCGAGTGACTCGTATGCATTGATGGAAAATTAGTTGACTCTTGACCGAGATGGCAATTGAGTATTAAGTGTCAACCAAAATGCCAATGGAGACTCGTTCGAGGGTATCAATCAAGGGTACCAGTGGACTCCTGACTGCAAATGTGTTTAGTATACATGATCCTGCATGAAAACTATACATACAGGGTAAATCCATGGTTAAAGAAGTGAAATCTACTTTGGGCCAAGCCACCCACACCACCTGAGCTTATCTGGCCTGCTTTGCCAAATAATCCATGTTATTATACATTGAACTCTCTAACTCTTTTCTGATTGGCCAAAAGCATACAGTGAATTTTTGAAATCAGCGTCTGTGACGTCATAACTACAGATTATACAATAATCATGTCAAGGACACTCAAGGTCATGGGTAATTATGTCAAGTTCACACACTTTGTGTTGATTCCTGTCAGTGAAGAAGCAAAAACATGACTTCCATTTTTTTTTTCCGTTCAATGTATAATAAAGCAATTACCAGTATTAGAATTGGTCTTTGTGATATCCAAAATAATCAAGGTCTTGGTAAGGGTTGTCAGTGTCAGGCTTCGGTTGTTAACCCTTACCCCAATCTAGATTATTCTGGATATTATAGATGAAAACCTCATCCAATAATTGTTTATTGTATTGTAAGTGTCTGCAACTGTGTATCCCTCCTGGGAGTGATAGCAATCCAGCCAGTGATTACCTCCCATCAATAAATCTGCCAGTGCCCATGTATATTACAGTACATGACTAAGTTCAGAGGGCCAATAACAAATATCATCCAATCAGATTATTCCATTGCCATTCCAGTATTCTCCATTAAATTATTAGACGGGCATTGCCATGAACGATAATGCACAAAGATTTTCTGATAGTTTCATGGTTTAATTTTCTGAATGTAAAAATTTTCAAAACAGTGAGCTTGGCCAGGTCTTGAACTTGTTCTACTCAATCTGGGCTGGTTTTTATGAAAGCCAGTTAACGCTAAACAAAGATTAAAAGTTAACTGAAGTGTTAAATAATTTTTTTCTTATTTACAAATGTTTTTCACTGTTTATGTTTTGGGTGCATGTAGTTTCAGATTATGCAAACATAAAACTGAAGGACCAGCAATATGTTTATTCTGTGCCTGTGTCTTTTTACATGTATGTTAAAAACACATTAAATAGTCTGGGTGCAAAGAAAATAGAGATTTTACGATAACTGCAGAAATTCGCGCGCGCTCATTGGTTAATTTTAATTGTCCATATGCGGACAGACACATGAATTTGAAATTCATGCGACATGTCAGCGAGTGAGAGCGGGCAATTCGACAATTTGTTGTTGTAAAAAACAAATTGATGTCAGTTTTTAATGCGTCTGTCCTGTTGTTGAAAATGAATTTCGTCATAGCATTGTCAAAGTAGTCTGTGGATCCACTCGGCTATCGCCTCATGGATCCACAGCTACTTTGACAATGCTATGACGAAATTCATGATCAATAACAGGGCAAACGCATGAAAAACCGACGTCAATTTGTTAAATATTACATGGTGGCGAGAAGATAAGAATTTTATGTTTGAGTGGCAAGAACAATATCTCACAAGTGAGCGCAGTGAACGAGTGAGATATTGCTCTTGCCACGAGAACAATGATAAAATTCATATCTTTGAGCTAACGTGTAATATTCTTTTTATTGTATAAGCATACTGATGACGGCCACGTTTTTGATGATTTTCCGAAGATTTCCGACCACCTTCCGAAGATTTCCAAGGATTTTCCAAATTGTCCCGAAGACCAGACGAACGTTCCCGAACATTTTCCGAGAATTTCCGAAGATTTTCGAAGATTGACAAAGACTTTCAAGGAAGACCCGAAGATGTTTCGATGATACACCAACGAATTTAAGTACAGTTTAAGAGACAAACATGATGTCAGTGAAATCATCGATATCTTCACATGTGAGAATATCATATCTTCACATGTGAGTATATCGTAATCGTTTTTATCAATTTGTTACCACTCGGTATACCACTGACTTTTATATAATAAACAAATTTACAGACTAGGCCCCCAAAAGTTTATCTCATACAGTAATTATGCAATTTGAATTTCCCCTTATATTTGTAAGAAACTTCACTTGCCTATTGGGCAAGTTACAGACCAAATCCATGAGCCTGATTAGAAACTCCATCAGCCCTGAGCAGCAGAGCCCTTTCTTAATTGCACACTGTCCAATGAATGTGTATGTTGTTGTGTCATTCGTACATGTACATGTAGCTTTTAAACAGGCACTTGTACTGACATAGCTGACATTCTTACTGGGTGAAACTACATACTGTATTTAGAATTCTTTGCACTGTAGTGCAGTTATGACCTTGAGGTTAGTGAAATGCTTGCTGTTTTAAGCAATGAAAATGCTCCTTTAGTGCACCTACATTGTATCTTCCCATCAGTGTTCCAGATAAGAAAAGCAACCGCTACCTGACCTGAAACCGACGAGAGGGAAAATCATTTTGTTTACTTTTGCTGTGAATTTTCTGTACAAGAAAGCATTCTGAGGTGTCAAATATCAAACATTTTTAGACTCCCGAAAGTCAATCCTTTATCTGTTTGCCCAACAACCCCCTACCCCCAACTCATCCCCTTAGCTTTACGTAGTGCTGCAGCTGCGGTTAAGTGTAGCTAGGCAGACCTACTTTGTGCAACCCCCCTGGAAATTATATGACCCCTTTTGCCAAAAAAATTAACTGGAACACTGTCCCATGTATTTTTTATTTGATACATGACTGGTTGCATCTACATGTACCGATGTAAGCATGAACATGTGAAAACCTGGGTATCAAACATTGCAAAATTTCTCCATACATGTAAGTCCTCCACAAATACAACACAGTGGTACCATTTTATTGAGTTGATAATTTGTTGTCCAAAAATACATAAGGTTGTATGGTAAATTTCAAAGTACAGGTAAGAGTTCCCTTGTCTTAGAGCTCCTGGTTTGGATTTGACAAGTTACTTAATAAACAATAAAATATGTGTTAGTAAGGGACGGAAGTTCTTGTTAGTGTCTGCCAAACTTCCAAACTTTTGCTGAGAAGCAACCACCAGTATCTAAATGAAATTCCTAAATTTAAACATTAAGCAAATTTAAACTACAACATGTGCATGTTATGTATGTTTTTTTTGAAATACATACATCGTATAACCTTACCTTATTCTGGGCCAACAGCCTGTTGTCACTTGTTATTAAATAATACATGTAACACTGTCTTGTACAGTGGGAGGCACAGTGGCCTCATGGTTAGTGTGCTTGACTCCAGAGCAAGGGGTCCAGGTTCAAGCCCTGGCCAGGCACATTGTGTTGTGTTCTTGGGCAAGATACTTTACTCTAACGGTGCCTATCTCCACCTAAGTGTATAAATGGGCACCATTGATAATGCTGGAGGGTAACCCTGCAATGGACTAGCATCGCAACCAGGGGGGAGTAGAAATACTTCTAGTCGCCTCATGCTAAAGAAACCAGAATAAGCTCTGGCCTGATGGGCCACCATTGGCTCATATGCACACTTTACCTTACTGTCTTGTACAATGTATATTCACAGTAAGCCTATGCTTTTAATAACAGCGATTAAGTTAAATTAATATACTTATTACGTTCCTATTTCTGTTAGACAGCAATGGCAATAACAGGCCATCTAGAGGATAACAAACCTGCAATGAATACTCTCCCATGGGCCTTGGCTGATGAGTGGAAGGGAGAGGTGCATACATGTAGATGAGATGAGTTGCTAACTCAAGCAATTGAAAGGTAAGGTGTTTATATACGGACATAATACTGTGCTCTGGGTAAAAATATTTTTGTACTGAAAAATTCCACTCTCCTGATTTGTTTGCCATTTGTTTGAGAAACCTATGTACAAAGGCCATTGCAGGAACGTGATAGGACTGGGAAAGAGTATAGTTGTTTTTCCGTTTATTTGAAAAACTAGGATGTTCAAATGAAAGATCAACTAAGTTTGAGGGACTTTACCACGAATAGAAGTATTTGGAGGAGGAAAATGGCAAAATGGTAGCTCTTCAAATGTCACCCAAAATAGAGTTTGTGTGGATTGGGTAGACAGGCCAAAAAATTTCAAGGGTTTGTATGGAATTTTGCAACTTTTGCAAGGCTCCCATTTAGACAATTTTTCGCTGAAAACTCTTAAACTTGGTTGGGTAGCTTTTCATTCATGCACATTTCAGCTGAGATGTTTAGATTTTCAATCTAATCGATATAAGAAACTCGCCCTAGTGCTCTCACGTTTCTGCAATGGGCTATGTAGTACATGTGTGCCATACTTCATATAACTAAAGGTACATAGGCAAGAACTTCTTGCTAGCCCGCATGTAGAGCACACTCCCATATTGTCTTATCCATATATCCATATATGGTTATGTCCTATCCATATATGAATATGTGGGCTAATATGAAGTTCTGACCGGTACTGAGGTACATATGAGTGTTGTGCCGCATAGCACTATGAACACAAATGGGTGGAACAGAGAATTAACTCTGAAGTGTAAATTAAAGTGCTAATTGACCCCATGAATAACCCACTGGGACTTTAATAGCCCTAGTAAAGGGCATCAGGGAACCACATGAGGTAAAGAAAAACCCTTTATATGTACCCTTACTTTCTCTTCACCGCAATTCACCACCTAAATCGTCTCCGACTTTCTCTGTCCGACTTCGTGGCTCAGTCGGCAGAGTAATGGTAGATCTAATCCGTAGGTCGTGAGTTCAATTCTCACCGAGGTCAAAAGATTTTTTCTTTACCTCGTGTGTTTCTCTGATTCCCTTTACTAGGGCTAACGCCCAGTGGGTTATTCATGGGGTCAATTAGCACTTTAATTTACACTTCAGAGTTAGTTCTCCGTTTCACCATTTGTGTTCATAGTGCTACGCGGCACAACATTCATATGTACCTTTCTCTTCGTCGCGATTCACCACCTAAACGTCCCCGACTTTCTCTGTCAGACTTCGTAGCTCAGTCGGCAGAGCAACGGTAGATCTGATTCGTAGGTCATGGGTTCGATTCCCACCAAGGTCAAAAGATTTTTTCTTTACCTCGTGTGGTACCCTAATTCCCTTTACTAGGGCTAACGCCCAGTGGGTTATTCATGGGGTCAATAGGACTTTAATTTACACTTCAGAGTTAATTCTCTGTTCTACCATTCATAAAACTAAACCTGAGTCATTTAATTAATTCAACAGAAATGAGAATGAACCTAGCGAGGCAGAGGATGCACAGCATGGAAGTGATCACAGTCTGGATTCTGATGACAATTTAAGTCCATAAAATGTTTGATAGAAGAACTAAATTCAGAGAGTGTTTAACACTGCTTGAAGTCTCCGAAAGAAGACTTTCAACCACCCCATAATGCCTTCAATGACGACACTAAGTGACAAACAGGGCATCCTCTGTACGGAACATCTTCGTGGACTGGTGCTCATAAAAAGCAGTGTAAAGAACATTACAGTTGCAATTAACAAAGAAAAGCATTTCACCAATTGATGCAAAGAGATCACGCAAGGACTAATGGGATTCAGTGACAAAACAGCTGGTTGCAGCAATTCAAGAAGGATTAGTCATTGTCTATAGACATCAAAAAGGATGTAGAAAAAAATGGTTCAAAGCTTGAAAGAAGGATGCAATAGACTGCATTAAGTTGCAGACTGGCAAGTCATTTCCAGCCAAGGAACTTCAAGTTCTTGTGGCCACGGAGGCCAAGGAAAGGGAACTTGTAGCCTACATGTTAACCTTGTGTTTCCATTAGAAATCAGAGGACATTTTACATATAAAATAGCTGTTTGCTGTATACCACAGTTAGTTCCATTTGGATAGCTACAAGCTAAAGAAGCACGAGACAACTTCCACTGCGTTGAGTTTAAGATAGAAATCGATCAGGTTTTAATTTGTAAATGTTTAATTAAAAAAATAGCAGGAAGAAATCGATAAAAATGGCGTTTAATTATGAAGCATTTTCAAATCTGAGATTTGTATTCCTAAAACCCTGTCACTAAGAGTGCTGAAAACAAATTTCATTCCAGCTGAAAACCAGTGGTCATTATTCACAAGATATACGAAATCAGTACAGATTCCTTCCACACCACATTCAGTATACCCCTTGATTTTCCCAGTATACATACTGTATACTGACATGTGGCCTGAGCTAGAAGGAACCCTACCACAACTGTAAAATTCCGTATACAAACCTTCCACATACCTCCCAGTATACCTCCTGTTATACACAGTATACATGATGTATACTGAAATGTGTACTGACATATAAGGAATCCTGCCACAAGTGTAAAATTCCGTATACAAACCTTCCACGTACCTCCCAGTATACCTCCTGTTACACACAGTATACATGATGTATACTGAAATGTGTACTGACATATAAGGAATCCTGCCACAAGTGTATAAGATCCTGGTATTTTTCTTGGCATACCCTGAAATATACTGATCATTATACGGACCTTATACATCCTGCCTCATCCTTATATTTGTCTTATACCAATAGATATACTGACTGTGTACGACCTGAGGAAGGGTCCTTATACAGACCATTTCATGCAGTGCAGTTTCTAACGTCTTTCAACGTTTCATCCGTTTGACACATAAAACAAGGAGAGAGGAGGAGTGACGCTTATTCGAGAGGAGGAGTTTATTTTACATTTTGACCGATAAGAGGAGCGCTTATTCTAAGGGGGAGCTTATCTGAGGGGAGGCGCTAATTTGAGGAGTTACAGTACACGGAATAAATGAAAACGGCAACAACAGCTGAAACTTCTCAGACATGCATTTCTGTGTAAATAAACTTTTAAATGGCATTTGATGGAAATAAGTGTCTTATAGTAGTGATTTTCGCGCTTTCAGTAAAATACATTGGACAAAAGATTACAACTGAGACCTCTTTCCATAGCCATACAAAATAGTATACAAAATGAAAACCCTGACGATTATTGCAGAAAAAAACCCTCTTCTTGCATGCCTTTTCCTCATGTCTTAGCTGACAGGAACATTTAACAGGAAAATCAACCCCCCACATGAACAAGTTATCACGCGATCCGTAGGCCCTTTTTTGGGAGTTCCGCGTTCCTGATTAGGAAACCAAGGTCACGGTTATCTGTCATCGGTTGCTCTATCAGGTTCATTCAAGGTCACTGATTTCATTTTGAAATATTAGAAGGGTAAATCCTGGGAACGAGGTTGGCCAGTTCGCATTACTAATTAAATATATTGTCTGAAATTTTTAGCATTCTGTTATACAATGCAGCTTGTGTTAAGTGGTTGGAATTTTAAAAGGCAGCTCCCGTTTGGTTCGTTTTCTTGTGATGTGCTTTCTTCTAACTGATTGATCACTATGACAACGCGGTATATTACGTATGAAGACTATACAATCTGGTCCTGGGAGAAGGACTCAGTGAGCATACTTTCGAAACAGAAAGATAAAGCTGGTATCATTTGTTTCATTGTTTTTTTAAATGTATAACACAATGAACAACTCAAGGCGGTCAGGTCATGTTTGCCCATCACAGAAAGCATGACACGACTTCCTTCTCGCCGATAAGACTTCAGGCTAAACAGGAGTATGAAGTTAAAGAGATGGCTACACTTTTAAAAGCCTATCCTGGCATTTTCAATCTTGTGTCTGATATCTAATTTATACTACAGCAAAAGCTGAATACCGGGGTAACTCCTTACTCTCCTGACTTATGTCAAATAGCGAACACCACCTCTATGTTATCGTTTAGATTTTATACTGTTATTCCTTATGGGCTGAATTTGGCGAGGGATCCGATCCGATGAAAGCAAGTTAACGGTTAACAGCTGTCAATCGCACTCGAGTAATTTAGAGTGAATTTACCTGCTTGTCACATGCCAATGCTTCTCTTTAAAAAAAAACGATTACCGAGCGTAACAAGCTTCAGTTGTTCCAGACGTGACGACATTCAAATCGGCAAAAGGATAAGTTCTTTTTAAAACTAGTCATGTTTGCATTGGGGCAATACTATATTTTTGTTTTTTTCAGAAAAAGCTTCAAATCTGCCATTATTGGAAAAGTGCACGCATCCACGTTTTCCAGTCATGGTTATTTTCAGCCTTTCTTTCAGTCTCCTGGGAACAGAAAAAGTGTCGCAAGCTGCATGGAAGAGAAATTTAAAAGCGCAAAAACCCAACCATCCGTGTCACTCAGCTTATTGTTGTCCAACATTTTTTTCAAAGAAAAAAATAAATGTTGTCTCTGTCCCTCTCAGTTGATTCCCATCAATCTTCAATTCTAGTTCTGATTTTCATTGATATTGATATTTTCTCTGTAGAGAAAAAAATACAATAGCCGAGTATTTGAAGAATACCTTCCGTAGTTAGTTATTTTTTCATTTCCTGTAGACCTAATAAATGCAAAAGCATGAGTTACTGCACACTCGGTAAGAACAAAGTCAACCTGTATATTCACGCGTGAAAGTAGGTGGTCCTCTTTAATTTCACAAGCACGGTAGCTGAGTCCGGAGAAGCATTAAACAACAATCCGCTACGGTCAACCCGCACTACTTCCCGTTGCCGAAGTGAACCTCAGAAAGGTAGGATTAACTTCGTAACTGAATTATTTGCCATCGACCGCGGTAATTGTCTCGAAAAGGAAAAGTCAGGCCTTTTCAGTAAAATAACTTTTTGTGACGACGGGATCGAAAGAATATGCTCAGATATAGCTCACCTCTCAGACACGGTAGAAGAGATATTTTTATCGATCAGCTTTTTTCACACTATGGTTTCCATCCTCAGCTGCCATGTTGCGATTATTTGACATATTCTGTGAATTTGCCACCCTCAATGTTTGGGTAAAAACTCAATCTAGTTTTTATTTTGCGCCATTATCGGTGTTTGTTACCAGAAAATGTCCTTGTGATAGCCCAATCGCCGCCCACAGTTTCTGCCGCGGCTCTCGGGCGGCACGTAAAAACAATTCGAGCTTGTATTTTAACTGATCATGATTCAACGGACAAATATATTTTTCAGTGGAAAGTTTACGTTAGTGAAGATCTGAGGATTAAACGCTCAGAAACCTGTTTTGTGTGCATTGTGTTTGTGTTCATTCAGCGTTGTTTGTTTAGAAAACTTCAGGCTCTTTAGCATGCAAGTGAATGACGCAATAAACAAGATGTGCTGACTAAGCACAAAATATAGGCTGGAATGCGGTCGTTAAAAAAATGAAAGAATCCTACTTATGTCTAAACAGGAAACAGAATTACTGCCATTTATCTGAGTTCTTTGAAATTATTCTGTCCAAACATTCATCGATTAATCCCAAAATGCATTAATTTGCATTCATTTAAGCCATTTTACTGTAATTAATGTTTTGTGTTATTGCGGAGACTCCGAAAACAAACCGTTTATTGATAGGCACAGCCACGTGACGGCGACAACATGCAGATGGCAGTAGTTCAAGTTAGCGCTTATGGTTAGAAGAAATTGAACTTAGAAAAGCTGACCGTACGGTTGGGGTTAACTGTTATATATTTCTCAATGTTTCGTCAGGCACGGCCTGACTTCTTCAGGGAATGTTTACGACTGTTAAATGACATCTTTGATGCAAATTAGTGTCTTGCACTTGTGATTTCCGCGTTTTCAGTAAAATACATTGGACAAAAATTTACCACTAAGACCTCTTTCCATAGGAATACAAAATAGTATACAGAATGAAAACCCTGATGATTATTACAGAAAAAAACCCTCTTCTTGCATGCCTTTTCCGCGTGTCTTTTAGGAACAACGGGAAAATCAACTCCGCACATGCCACACAAGTTATAACTCTCTCCGTATGCGCTTTTCTGAGAGTTCCGCATTCGTGATCATGATACCAAGGTCAGTTACCTGTCATCATTTGTTATTTTTGAAACAAAGCCGACAGCAGAGCAGAATAAAGGACGTCTAATATCAGGTTCATTCAAGGTCAACTTGCCGAAGGAATTTCCTTTTGAAATATAAGAAGGGTAAATGCCCCTAAATAGCTAGGTTTCTCATTGCGAGTGCGATGAAATTTTCTCTTTTCCTTGCCAGATAGCATTACTTATTAAATATATTGTCTGAAATTTTAGACATTCTGTTATACAATGTAGCTCATGTCAAGTGGTTGGAATTTTAAAAGGCGGCTCACGTTGTTCCAGACGCGAAGACAGTTAAATCGGCAAAAGGGTAAGTTCTTTCTAAAACTGGTCAAGTCTCCATTAGGTGCAGTACTGTATTTATTCAAATTTATTTTAAGAAAAATCTTCAAATTTGCCATTATTGGAGGGCTTGAAAAAGCCCACGCATGCACGTTTTCCAGTCATGGTTATTTCCAGCCTTTCTTTCGGTCTCCTGGCAAAGGAGAAAGTGTCGCAAGCTGCATGGAATGGAACTAAAGCGCTTTTCTGAGAAAATGTTTTTCAAAGAAAATTTTTTTCAAAGAAAAAAAAAGGAATATTTTCTCTGTTTCCTCTCAGTTAATTGCCATCATGCAGTTTTCAATTCTAGTTCAGTGATCTTTCATTGATATTGATATTCAGTTCTCTGTAGAGAAAAAAATTGAGTAGTCGCGCGAGGATTTGAAGAATACCTTCCGTAGTTAGTTCTTTTTTCCGTTTCCTGTCGACCTAATAAATGCAAAAGCATGACACACTCGCTAAGAACAAGTTCAACCTGTATGGTCACGCGTGAAAATAGGTCGTCCTCTTGCACGGTAGCTGAATGCGGAGAAGCATTGAACAACAATCTGCTACGGCAGGGCTCCTGGCTACGGTCAACCCGCACTATTTCCCGTTGCAAATTGAAGGTTAGAAAGGTAGGTTTAATTCTGTAACTGAATTATTTGCCATTACCGGGGTAATTGTCTCGAAAAGGAAAAGTCAGGCCTTTTAAAATAATTTTTTTGTGAAGACGGGATCGAAGAATATGTTGAGATAGCTCACTCATGCGTAACTGCGCCTCAGACACGGTAGAAGAGATTTTTATCGATCAGCTTTATTCCCAACATGGTTTCCAACCATGTCTTAATTGATTAGCTGTCATGTTGCTATTATCATGCGACATATTCTGTGAATTTGCCATGCTCAATGTTTCGGTATGAACTCAGTCCGGTTTTGATTTTGCGCCATTATCGGTGTTCGTCACCAGAAAATGTCATTGTGATTGCCCAATCGCCGCCCGCAGTTTCTGCCGCGCGTGGCTCTCGGGCGATCCCTGAAAAAATTCGAGCTTGTGTTTTAACTGATCATGATTCAACGGATAGATATATTTTTCAGTGGAAAGTTTACGTTAGTGAAGATCTGACAATTTAACGCTCGGAAACCTTTTTTGTGTGCATTGTGTTTGTATTTATTCAGAGTTGTTTGTTTAGAAAACTTCAGGCTCCTTAGCATGCAAGTGAATGACGCAATAAACAGGATGTGCTGACTAAGCACAAAACAAAGGCTGGAATGCCTTCATTAAAAATTGCAAGAATCCTACTTATGTCTAAACAGGAAACAGAATTACTGCCATTTATCTGAGTTCTTTGAAATTATTCTGTCCAAACATTCATCGATTCATCCCAAAACGCATTAATTTGTATTCATTTAAGCTATTTTATTGTAATTAATTTTTTTGTGTTATTGCGGAGACTCCGAAAACAAACCGTTTATTTATATGCACAGTCACGTGACGGCGACAACATGCAGATGGCAGAGGTTCAAGTTAGCACTTATGGTTAGAGGAAACTGAACTTAGAAAAGCTGACCGTACGGTTGGGGTTAACTGTTATATATTTTGCAATGTTTCGTCAGGCACGGCCTGACTTCTTCAGGGAATGTTTACGACTGAGAAAATTTAAGACGTTACAATTAAACAACCAAGATTAAATCTCTTCTAGTTTGTTTATACCTTTGAGTTCGGCAAGAGTTCGACCCTTTTCGTTGAGGTACGCTTCCCTGGCTTTGGGTAACGCGTTGCGAGATGAATGTATGAGTTCTAGTAGTACCAGTTCTATGTCGCTAGGTGAATGATTGTCGAAAAGAAAGTGGTCTGAAACTGCAGTGGTGTCTGGAGGAAGGGGTGGGACTGTCTACTGGTCGTCGGTGTTCTCCCTAGCCTGCGTGGCAGCCATTTCCATTCCCTTTCCAGGCGGAGATCGAACAAGCGAGCGAAAAAGCGGGCGAGCGAAGGAGCGCGCCTGGGATGTGCAAAACAATTGGGGAGAAATGGGGAGGAGGTGAGCGAGAAGGGGATAGGGGTGGGGAGAAAAAGGAATCGCTTCACCCCCTCCCTCTGCTCCTTATTTTTTGCACTCCCTCCCAGTTTCGTGCCCTTCGGGTACGTTTCTGGAAACTCCTGCTACGCAGGCTAGTTTCACTTGTGTAATAATAATAATAATAATAATAATAATAATAATAATAATAATAATAATAATAATAATAATAATAATAATAATAATAATAATAATAATTTACATTTCTAAAGCGCTAAAATTATAAAAATATTCTAAAGCGCTTTACAAACTATTATATAAGAATATCAAAAATATTAAACGATTAAATTTAAAAATATTAAAATGTTAAAACTATTTAAAATGTACTGTTTGTTGCAACGTAGACAATGTATCATTCAAACAAGATTTTTAGAGTTGCTGTACATACGATCACGAATGGTTCTCATTTCCCCAGTGGCAGCAGAAAAGGGATAATTTGGACGGCCATCGTTGATATAGCAGCAAGTGATGCAATTTTTGCCACATCTAAAGGATTCCTTGGTGGCATTAGTTTCTTTATCAGTACGTATTTTAGATCTTAGACTAAGGAAAATGTCACTAAGGTTGTCGATTCGTCGGAAAGCAACAAGAGGTGTGCCGTTTTTAAAGACGTTGTTGTATCGTGGGCAAGACGAAAGGGTTTTAAGGTGTTTAAGGTGTTTGTGTATGATAGTTGATATGGAACGAAGGGCAGGATTGTATGTGGTAACAAGCGGAACGCGACTGGGTTGGTTTGTGGTAGTCTGACTGAGTTCGAGTCTTTCACTGCGTGGGATAGAGTGAACTCGTTGGATTTCTTTTCCGAGAAAAGAGAGGTTATATCCACCACTTAAAATTGCCATTTTTGGGGAAAGCATAGTGTTTACAAGGGAAGAAGTTAACCTGCTTTCTAGGGTAACCCTATCTCCTTGTAAACAGGCCCTTGCGTCTCTTATCGTTCAGCCGTTTGGCTCATAAAACAAGGAGAGAGGAGGAATGGCGCTTATTACTATTCGAGGGGAGGCGTTTATTTTACATTTTGACCGAGAAGAGGAGCGCTTATTCTAAGTGGAAGCTTATTTGAGGAGAGGCGCTAATTTGAGGATTTACGATACACGTTATAAATGAAAACGACAAGAACAGCTGAAACTTTTCAGACATGCATTTCTGTATAAATAAACTTTTAAACGGCATTTGATGGAAATAAGTGTCATACTTGTGATTTCCGCGCTTTTAGTAAAATGCATTCGACAAAAGATCACCACTGACAGTGACTGAGACCTCTTTCCATAGTAATATAAAAACGTATAACACAAAATGGAAACCCTGATGTTTGTGGCAGAAAAAAAGCTTTCTTCTTGCATGCCTTTTCGTCATGTCTTTTATTAGGAAAACAAGAAAATCTTCTCCGCACATACATAAGCAGGAGCCATAAGTTAAAACTCGATCCGTCAGCGCATTTTTAGGATTTCCGCATTCCCGTGATCATATATTATATATAAATTACCTGCTATCTATCAGTTGTTATTTTTGAAGCAAACTGAGAGCCGACAGAATAAGAACACCTAGTATCAGGTTTCGCTCAAGGTCCACTTGCTGAGGGAAGTTCCCTTTGAAATATTAGAATGTTGAATGCCCATAAAAGGCCAGTGCAATGGAGTTTTCGCAGTTCTTGCCTGTTCGTATTACTTAGAAATTATATTGTCTGAAATGTTTAGCATTCTGTTGTACACTGCAGCTTATGTAAAGTGGTTGGGATTTAAAAAAGACAGCTCCCGTTTTGTTCGATTCCTTGTGATGAGCGGCTTCGGGTGGTGTGAAGCTCTCACTGACCCCTGCTAACTTATCACTATACCAACTCATGAAGACTGTACAATCCGGTCTTGGGTTAAGGGCTCTGGGAGTATGCTTTCGAAACAACAAAAAATTAATCATTGTGTTAAAATATTGTCTATGCCGAGCCTGCGAGCAGGCTTTCCTTTGAGTTACGCGCGCAAGCGGCGAAGAGCAAAGCAACGAATCCGGCGGGATGGAGTCTGGTGAAGACGCGCCAAGAAAGTCTACGCCGCGCGCGCGCTTGTGCCCCAAAACGTGAGACTGCTCGCAGCCTAGTCTATGGTCTATGCCCTTGAAAACGTTTCATTGCCAATTGTGAATTAACATGTGAAAACGGCATTATCCACGCTATCATGGCGTTTTTCATGTTGTCAGCAGAACGCCAGAGCTGTTATCGTATGTAACTTTTCATAAGAACTTCTCGGATTTTCGCCTTTTGTCTCTTATAACATACTGAACAACCGCAAAGGTGTCAGTTTTAGTCTGGTCTTGCCAATACATGATAAATTGCACGATACGACTTCCTTTTTGTTGATACTACTTCCTGTTAAACAGGAGTGACAGATAATGACTCATGCAGTGTTCTTTCAATTCTTTGATGATCTTTTCTGTTTTTAAAGATACTACATTTGAAAAAGGTTAGCTTTGCATTTTCAAGTTTATTGCTGAGATCTAATCTGAAAAGCTGAATAGGTCTCCTTCCGCTTCTGAGTCGGACAGTGATAAATCGTGACCACCACCTGTTATATTTTTTATCGGTTTTTATCAGCTAATCGAAACTTTTTAATACGCTTCGGCGACATATGACTATGAATGTTGCATGTTATGAATGGGTTTCACATAGCACTTTAATTTACACTTCAGAGTTAATTCTCTATTCCACCATTTATGTTCATAGTGCTACGCGGCACAACATTCATATGTACCCTTACTTTCTCTTCGCCGCGATTCACCACGTAAATCGTCCCTGACTTTCTCTGTCCGATCTCGTAGCTCAGTCGGCCGAGTAACGGTAGATCTAATCCGGAGGTCGTGGTTCGATTCCCACCGAGTTCAAAATAATTTTTTCTTTACCTCGTGTAGTTCCCTGATTCCTTTTACTATAGGGCTAACCCCCAGTGGGTCTTTCATGGGTATCACATAGCACTTTAATTCACACTTCAGAGTTAATTCTCTGTTCCACCATATGACTATGAGGCGAGTTTGGTCGAGCCATGGCTCGTATTTTGGCGAGACGCAGCCGGGCCAAAATACCAAATGATGAGACCAAACGAGTCTGAAATGCCGCTGAAGCGAACTTAAGGTACGATTAGGTATTTACCGTACCCAAATTCAGCCCAAAATTTAGCGTTCAGGTCAGTGACTTGATATCGTTAGGACATCAGGACAGTAGACTTGGCTGGGTATTATGTTTTAGTAATACAAATATCTCGTTTACGTTTCAAGCAATCAAGAATCTCTATGCTCATTTCACATATCTATGTTTTGGGTCGTTTTGGAAAATTTTTTGGTGATTTTTAGGTATGTTTGGAGATAAATAGTTTTTCTCAAAGGATTAGTAAAATTTATGCAAATAGGAAATTTGGAAGATTTGGTGTTGTTACGTTTTAAAATTAGAGTTTGAAGTTAAAAATTGGTAGATACACTCCAAACAGTTGCCCAACAACCTGGGGTGTTATTGTGCGGTCGGGCAACTGTCTGGTGGTGTTCCATAACCCTTTTTTTCCCTTTCAACCTCTCTTTAAACTTACCAAAATTTCACTTAAATTCATGTGTACCCACGCCTTAAGGGCGAATTTTGCGAGGGGCTGATAAAAGCAATTTTGCAGGAATGGGCACTCTTCAGTAGCTGGCTTACAGCCACACACACTCGAGCAATTTAGGCTGAATTAACCAGTACTACATATTGTTTTTTTTTTTCAGAAGCTTCAAATTTGCCACTGTTGGAAATTTTAGTTTTGAGTCATATCATTTTCAGCCTTTTTCAGTCTCCTGACAATAGAGAAAATGTCGCTCGGAAAATTTATCTGTAAAGAGCGAAAGCACACTCATCCGTGTTGCTCAGCTTATTGCTGAATAGTAATAACATTTCTTTTTACTTGTTTGTTTTGTCTTTTTTTTTTTCAGAAAAAAAATCTCGTTTCTGTCATCTTAGTTAATCCCCATCAGTCTTCAAGTCTAATTTTGGTTTTCATCGATAAATTAAATGTTTTCTTTGGAGAGAAGACAAATAGAATAGTTGAGGATTCAAACAAGACCAAACAATACTTTTCGTAGCTAAGGGTCCGGACGCACTGGACTGACAAAATTTGTTTGGCCCTTCCAAAAATCTCGACAAAATTTGTCTCTGCTAATTTTCAATTTGTCAAGCGTGGACGCACTGAGACCCAGCAAAATATTTGTTAACCGCAAGTGCCAATCACACGGAAATAAACACCATTGCTTGAGCGCTGTTCACGGGAACGGTTACATGAGATCTCAGGAGTCATGGACTTATGGTGATTCAATCAAATATGTTGCCTCGGCATATTATCGTTTGTATTCTAGTTTTTTTCTTCCTTGAATTCGTTCAACTCCAGCAGAGACAGTTGCTACTTCTATTATGCTAGTGGAGGCTTCACCTTGTTCGACTGCAACTGGTTCTAAAGAACCACAACAGATTTGTCCGTAGAAGGCGGCGAAATAATTTTGGCGGGCTTCGGACTGAAAAAATCCGAGTAAACATAGTGATCAAAGACATTTTCCTTCAAATTATGGCGTGTAAATTAACTAATCTGTCAGATTTCACGCCTGACAAAAATTTGTCCTGCTCCGAGGCAGGACGACAGCGTCTTTGAAGTTTGGTAAGCCTTGACAAAATTTGGGAGATCTAAAAATCACCGGACGCACTTGTCTCAGCGAACTGGTGACAGATTTTTTCGCAAAATAAACAAAAATCTGCCAAGTGCGTCCGGGACCTAACTCTCTCTTTCATTTCCTGCAAAGCGTGACTTATGACGCGCTCGATGAGAACAAGTTTAACCTGTATCTGGTCACATGGTAGCCTCCCACGAGGCTTGTCACGAACGCGCGACGAGCCCTAAGACCGTCTGCGTGATGGGAGGCTAGTCACATGGCAGTACGTCGTTCTCTTTCATTCTCTAGTTGAGCCCGGAGACACATTCAGTCCCCTACAGACTTCCATTACTTACCTTACAAATTGAGGTTTAACAAGGTAGGGTTAACTCTTTAACTGAATAATTTGTCATTGCCCTTTTTCTCGCAAAGGAAAAGTCAGGCCCTCCAGAATAATTTTCTGTGAAGACTTGTCAATGATCGACGATTATGCTACTGTAACTCACTTACGCTTAATTAACTGCGGGTCAGACACGGTGAAAGATATCCATGTCTTAAACGATTAGTTTTTCTATCATGTTTTTCCATCCATCTCTTTATTTATCAGCATTTTGTTCCATAATGTTGCGCTTATTTGCTATTTACTAGGAGTGAATTTGCCACCCCAGTGCTTCGGTATTAACTCAGTCATTTTTATTTTTGCCATTCGCGGTTCTCGTCGCCAGGAAATGCAAGCTGCTGCGGCTCTCGGGCGGTTAAGTGGTCATGATCATGATTCAACCGAAAAAAAAATTACAGTGAAATTTTTGCGTGCAGCGGCTTTTGTGCTCAATAAAAGATGTTTTCCTAGAAAACAACAGCTTGTTTTGAGTCCAAGGCTGACACTAAGACCGCGACGTGTCACGTGCACGTGAATAGCGCCCTGAATAGCGCAATAAACACGTTATGCTAACCAGTGACAAACAACATAGAATTGTTTTAGCGTCAAATTCTAAACTGTAAGACGTTTAATTGTTGTCTGATTTTCTGTCCGAATACAATAAATGTACTTCATGCATTAGTTTCAATAAAGTTTCAGTCGTCGGAAACTGATCCAAGAATCCAACGTATGTGACCTGCGCGCCCTCCGGAATACTCCAAAAGAAAACTACGGCCATCGCCATTTACATATCTGTGTTCTTTGAAATGATTCTGTCCAAATATATCTTGTTTCATCTCAAAATGCATTATTTGTTTTCATTAAAGCGATTCTATTGTAATTAAATTGTTGCGTTATATATTGGCAAGACTCCGATCTTGATAGTCACAGTCACGTGACAGTGACAACATACGTGGAAGATGGCAGTGGTTCAATTTTTTTAAGCCTCTTTTGGTTCCGGTTACCAAGAAATCGAAAGGAATGTGAGGTAGATATCTCCAAAATTGCGGAGTAAATAATAAAACAATAAAATATGCTGGCAATATGCTTTATTTTAATCAGTAGCATTATCCAGACCTAATTAAATGTTGTAACCGGCAGCCGGGCGGGAAATTAACGGCATCACTGACTGTGGGACGCTTCTGCCACGGTTGCACGGTTTCACGTTTTTTTTTAACTCGTGGACAAAAACTTGAATTGATTCCTCTTATAAAGACAAGAAAATTTTGTAATGTCTACATATTGGCATTGTGTAGCTGCTTCCGCTCCTTTTTATCCTATCTGCGGAAACCAGCCAAAATATACTAAACAGAACTACATGCTTCACACTGCTGAGCACCGTGCTGAGCCCTTGCTAAGATCATGACATCTGCTAACTCGGCAATATTTACAAAAGATGCCGCACATATTGCACAGCTGAACATAGGACAGCTTTATTGTTAATTAATGTTTCTGAAGAATTTTTTTTCTCTGTAATGAAACACTTAACTAGCACTTTTTATAAGTTACTTTTGTTTGCAGACTTGTTACTTCCGCTTTTTTATGTTTTCCTTCCTGTTCCATGTTTGGCATCAATTCAAACTCGGCGTGTGCGTTAAAAATGTTGTCACCTCGTGACGGTCATCGATCTTGTGAACTCAAGTGATACACACGCACGTATACAAAGTGAACAACTTTCAAATATAATCTATCCACCCATGAGACTATGATCTATCGTAGTCTCTTGATTCGGCTTAGGAAAAAATAGTTTCACAACTGAGAACTTCAATGACGTTTCTTTTTAATTTTATTTTCTATAAATAACGTGACTCGATTCCACGCCTCTTTTGTTATTTGTCGCGGTCACTTGACGTTAAATCCATTTTCCTGAAAGTTGAAAATTCAAAATGAAATGCACGTAAAGCCTTAACTTAACACTAACGCATTTAAAACAACGGTGAAGACATTTTACAGGTAATGTCTCGTTGATCGCGGCTATTTCCGTGTTTCGGAGACAGTTAGGCAGTTATCTAGCATTTCCGCGTTCCCGAAATAGTACTCTGATGACTTGCAGTACTTGTCCTTCGACAAGATCACTTGAAACGCATACATCCTGTTACCCGCTGGCTTGCCCTTCAGGCTGGCGAAGAAGGTCTTTACAGGTAATTTTTTCTGTGTCCCGTTAGTATTGAATTAGGAGAATACTGTTAGATGATTTAAGTATATTTATGGATTTTAGAACCATTTTATGTGTACTGGCTGCTTGTAAAACTTCATTAGAGTTTATAACTTCCCTGCTTTGTTTACTTCCTCATGAATGAGCCCTTGTAATATCGTGAAATCGTTACGCACTTGTAA
>JAHPZR010017717.1:35000-50000 GCA_019787425.1 Platygyra sinensis
TTGATTGAAGCATATATTAGGGGTTTTGGTTATTACAATGTTTGTGAACAGGAACATGTAGTAAAAAAGTATTTGCGAACTCAGTAATCTTAACGAAGGCAAATGAACTTGAACATGAAACAAACTGATGTGAATGGTTTTCAGTCATTTATGTAATGTCTCTAACAACAATAGCATGGTACGAAATAATATTGTGCTTCATAGGGAAACAATAGTGAATCAGAACAGGGTAATCAAAGTTTGTTGAAGTTCCAATAATTGAGTGTTATGAATACGCATTTTAGTTTGTGGCTGAGAGTTGTTAATTCTGTACACTAGGACAGCTTAACTTGACAGTGAAGATGATGATATGTCAGTGATCACTTTTCTGTTGACATTATATTTGAATTCTATGTCTTGAAGATCCATAAGCAATTCTTCAATTGTATCTGAGTCACTAAGTAATGAGATTGTTGGGTGGGTGGCAAAAAGGGACTCCAAGACATCTGTAAATGCTGTTAACCAGATGTCTTTGTCATCCAAATGTACAAGCAGTTGAACAGATGCATCTCGTTTGCATTCCATCTTCCTTTGTCGGACTCCACAGTTTTTACATTTGAGTGATTTCTGTTGGGAGATGTCATTAATTTTACGTTTGCATGCTTGGCAGGTGATGAAAATGCTTAGTTTGTTGATCATCTTAAACCTCTCTACTCTTGCTTCTTTCTCCGGATTTTGAAGTAATGCAGGGCCATTGATAGTTTTCAGCTGTTGATTGGCTTGTTTAAATGTTGTTGTTGGTGTTGTTCCTAGATGAGTGATTCCTTGGAAGTGCTTTACACTTAGGTTTTCAAACTCATATGTGGTCCCAGTTTTGATGTCCTTGAAAAGTGGATCCCATAAATGAATAGTTGCAGTTCCAGTTTCATCCTCCAGGACACAGTCTTCCTTTACAGTTGTCATTTCATTTGAGGATTTCAATTGAACAGGTTTAGGGTTTTCGTTTCCCAGAGAAATGGAAGCAGTGACGTTT
Organism: Platygyra sinensis; assembly: GCA_019787425.1. NCBI lineage: Eukaryota > Metazoa > Cnidaria > Anthozoa > Scleractinia > Merulinidae > Platygyra > Platygyra sinensis. Next base: position 36,013 of record JAHPZR010017717.1, read on the forward strand.
ACTTTCTGATTGACTTGGAGTGTGGGGAGCTCTTCAAGTGTAATCTTCTTTGCAGGCCGGGTTGAGGGCCCAGTCTTTTCGGATTTGTCGATGGTTTGGTAATCAAAATCAATATCAAACGTTGGTGCTACTCTCACTGTAGATTGTTGGTTAAATATGATGTCATTGTTACTGTTTTGCTTAGTGTTTTTGAGTGTTACAGCTGTCTTTGATGCTTCGTGTTCTTGTAGCATGGAATGGTTTGCAATATTGAATCCTACAACACGTCTTAACTTTGATGGGCTAGTTTGGAAGTCAAAATCGAACCACTGATTTTGATTTCGTGAGCGTTTGATAGGGCTCAAATTATGAATGTAGCCACGGTGACTATCTAAGAAAGAGGAAATAAAAACAGAAGTCAGACTTGAAATTTTAATCACAACAAGTTACTTCACGTTTCATTAAGTTCAAATGATGATGAACTTGATTTTTATAGTGTATACCACTAACTGTTCTAGGCGCTTTACAAAATCACAAAAGTGTTTTTTGGTAAAGTCAATCAATTGTTCGATGACTCCTTGCAGGTTGTGACTACTGTTGATTGCACAGCAATCAGATCAAATCCTTTAGCACAGTTCAGACAACATAGACAGAAGCTGGGAGGAGCCACTGAACATTTGATTAATGGTAGCGAAAATTGCATTTGTCGGTAAGCTTTGAATTTCAGAGCGCGCAATTCATTTTTTGTGTAGATGTAGTCTACTATGGTAAGGTAAGAAGTAGGCTTTTCTACAAAGATCATGAGGGGTTGTTTCCTCTCAGGACTTTCTTGGTCATTCAATCCCCCCCCCTCCCCCTCCCGAATCACTTCTTGAGTCAACAAAACAGGAAATGGAGAACCACTGAAAACTGAATATTGTAACCTACAGTTACAGGTACTTACCAGAGTTTGCATTTTCTTTTGACATGATTGACTGACAGGAGATCTGGAAACCAAAAAATGAAGAAAATTTTAAAACTGTGCAGAAACACGTTTTTGAAATAATAGGGATTTGGTAAGCACAAAGCACTGAGAGTGTGTGTACTTTTTTCCAGAGTACAATATGAAATGCGAAAGGTTTGTTGAAAATATTTCGTACCATTTACCACTGGGAGATGACATCAGAATTGTAGCAAGTTAATTTTGAATTCTAATTCTCTACTTGCACAAATCCCATAATACACCTCTTTCCCCCCCCCCCCCCCCCGCCCAAAAAAAAAAAATTTGCATAGGTATTGTTTTAGATTACTCTTGGGACATGTTCATGTCCCAGGAGAAATTGCAAACAATGAGTATGCAAAATTTTGGGGGGTTAAAGAGGTGCATTATGGTATTGTGCAAGTAGTGAATCGAGCTTTTATCTTTCAATATTAACTGTAAAAGAAATATTTACGTTTGCATTGATCGGTTTGATTTGTTTAAAATAGTATGACACATACAGAAACGTTTTCTAAGGTATTTTGAGATGTGAATTCAGTGTCTCATTAGCCAACATATCAAGACGGTTTTCTTCTTCTAATCTGAACTTAAAGTTAGTCGACTTTTTGACCGCTTGTAACCTCTCTAGTGTCATTGGCTCAATAAGAAGATCTTGTATTTTTTTTACCCTACTTAAAGCAACATATGTAATTCCAGGAGTTCTTTCTGATGATCCTAAATCAATCCAAGCTTTAGTGAGAGTTAGCCCTTGACATTTATGAATTGTCATTGCCCACGCTAATTTTAATGGCAATTGCTGTCTCTCATAGTTTTTTCCTAAACTTTCTGAAACTTGGGTGATGGGACAAATTGGAACACATCTTTGAAACACAGAAGAAACTGATGGTCCTTTATATTCATCATCAAATTGAACCAATACACATATCGGAAGACATGGAGGTTGTTGTCCATCAGCATACACAAAGTCAAGTACTGTTCCTAATGCTCCATTACATAGGCCAACATCAGTCCATAGATTTATAGTTAACATTACTTTTGCTCCTTTTGATAAGTAAACAATAGGTTCAAGGCCGCCCATGTCATCAGCGCTAAGTTTTTGAGCTCCAATAGAGTGACGAGCTTTAATTACGGCTATTGGTTGACCCAAGCTTTTAAGTCTAGTCATGTTTAATTCTGCAACTTTTTCCTTATGATAACAAAGTCTAACTGAATTCTTTTCAAAATCATTAAGATTGTCCACTTTGTCTGGTGTTCTGGAAATTAAAGAGTGCCAATCTGATTCATTTGATTCACCATGGCGAGCTCGGGTTAGAATTTCTCTAAAATTGGATTGTTCGATATTATTTCCTTGAACTCTTTGATTAACTGTCAATTTAACAACTTTCTTGAATTCATGATATAGGAAAAAACCTTGAATTTGCTTTTCAGTTTTTGGCATAGAATGGTAAAGTGGTTTGTCACCTACAGGTGGTAACTGCGCTATGTCACCGACAAGAATGACAGATATTCCGCCAAAGGTCATGTCTGTCCGTCCAGTAGCTTGTCTGCAACGGTTATCAATCCATCTTAACAAACTCTGGCCAACGAAAGAGTATTCATCAATTATTAAATATTGAACATTTTCAAGGTTACTTTGGAGTTGTTGCAAGGGTATTCCTTTTAAATCACAATGTCTCTTTGAACCAATAGGTAATTTTAACAATGAATGTAGTGTTACTCCATTGACATTGAATGATGCTTTTCCAGTGTAAGCTAAAACCTTACATTTTCCCTGAAGCAAATTTCTTAAGGAATCAATGAGATAGCTTTTTCCTGTTCCTGCAACACCCATGATAAGAAAGCGCAAAGGATTTTGTTCACCACTGGTAAAATGATCGGAAACAATTTGATAAGCTACTTGCTGCATTTTACTAAAAGTTGAAGTATCTATGGTTCTTGTTTCACAGGAATACTGAGCACTACTTTTGTTTTTCTCTCTGTTTATCCATGTAGGCATTGCATTTATCTCCTCATTTGTGAAATGTTGATACACTTGATGCCAATATGCATGTGGTACAGGTGTGGATTGCTCACAAGTATCAGTTGTTTGGATAGCTAACTCGGCCATAAGCATCCACTCTTCTCTTTCACTTTCAGTGTTGTAATCTTCTTCAAAAGAATCATCATTGAAAGGTGTTATGGATATGTAGTTGTTTACAGCTTGCATTTTGGTTTCCCAATCAGGGACTAAGGATTTTGCAGTATCAGTTAGCAAAAATTTTTTCCAACATGTTGTGTATGTCTCATCATCCTGTGCAAGGTTATCCCACGCATCATTTGGTGTAGATTGCCAGGGTTTGTATTTAAGCAACTGATATTTACAAAATAAACCATAGTCTTCACTCTTCGGATTGGATGAATAATTAGGGTAGGTTTTGACAATAACGGTTTTGTCTCTTCGTGTAAGTTTAGAAGCTTTGAAAGTAAACCTTGATGCAAACTCAACAAAATTGTACTCCAATAACTGTGGGTCTATCTTGAGATATTTGTAACGTTCAGCATAGGTATCAAGCATTGAAGGAGCAGTACAAATTTCGCTATTTGCCCTAAGTTGGACTCTTCTTGATCCATCAAGAGATGCAGTAATAACCTCATGCGTTGCACTTACAAATTTAATTGACAGTAAATGATGCATTACCTCTTGAATAGAATAGTCTCTTTGACCAACAGTTTTCAGCAAGATTTGCTTAAGGGCACTAGGAGTATCAATTGTATCATTCATTTTGGTGATAATATTGGTGAAAGCATTTTTGACAACAGAAGATGCTCTCTCGGCTTTTGATGTGTACTTAACAAGATATTCCAGACAGGCATGATAATCTATAACAATTTGAATGTCGCAATTTGCTCTCCACCCTTGAAGTTGCAATGGTTGATGACGATTCAATCTAGAGTCATTTCGTTTTGTGACAATAACAGCTTTATATTTTGTTTCACCAGTTTTTGTATTTATTGGTTCAAAATCAAGTCTAGTGTCAGGACAGTCGTCATAAGGAAAGTTAAATCTACAATGCAATTCAGATTTGTCATTTTGTCGAAGACAATAATTAGTACTACATGTAGTGTGTCTCTCGACTGAATTTAACAAATGTACATAATCATCTGCCATTTCATTGGTTTTTAATGAAAGATATGACTTTTGACATGGGTGAATTTGTGGTTTTGACCATCCATCATCGGGAGAGGAAGGATTCCAGGTTGACAACAAAAAGTCAACATATCTACAAACGATTGCTGCAGCCTCTTTGCCTTCATGTATTTCATTATTAATATTCATTATTTGCTCTTTACTTAGCTCATTTTGGTTTGCAGTTTTATATTTTGAAGCTATGTATCCATTTAGGGCCTTCTCTGTGAGGGTACATAATCCTGGGTCATTTTTTAATTTAGCAACTCCATGACAATGGATTGATCCTCTTTGGACTGCATATTCAAATCTATACCAATGCCAGGAAGACTGCAATGATTCCTTCAACCAAAACTTAACAAAGCGATCAGTTCTTTCCGAAAAGAGCCAATCTAACAGATGTGGATTGTTTAAAACATTTTTGTGTCTATCACCTGGAGTCAGTTTCTCAGTGCAACTGTTGCTTAAAAGGTTGTGAAACTCTGGCCAGTGATATTCTGCACATGATAAAGTAAAAAATATTGTTGGTGGTCCCTTTTGGCTTATTGTGGCTTTCAAATCTTCTTTTGATTTTTGCCAATAACCAGAGCTACCAGTTATGTTTTTGGCATAATGCATCAGCTTAGACATAAGTGAAGAATAGCTATTGGTAGTAAGCATTTTTTTGAGTTGTTCAACAGTTAGGTGGGCTTCGTTTGGATTTTGTTTTAGAAATATACTACCCTGACCAAGAAGTCTATGCCTTTGGATCATATTGAATGCCCAATAAGCAAATCGTGGATGACTTGCGAATCTGTACACCCATTTACCATTGATGATTTCAGCGAACTTTATCAAATGCTTTACTTTTTCACCCAAGGTTGCATGTCGCTTTGTAGCAGTGTTAGTTGGATCTCCAGTACCATCGGGGAAAAGAGTGGGAAAAGCCATTGTTGCTAGTAGTTGAATTTTGAATTCACTTAAAGGTTTGATTCCTCTATTAGGCCATGCAGTTTTATGGTGTTGTAACAGTTCGTCTTTTATTAGCTGCTTTTGTGACTTCAAAACAACAGGATTTAATAAGGTGCTGCTTAACTCTGTTTCATGATTGAATGGTATTTCATCACTATCAAGTGGACCTCTATCTGGATCTATTTCATTCTCACTGATTTTAGTACAATGGACCTTTTGCAAGTCACTAGGAAGTCCTTCAGTTGGAAGGGAAGACAAACAAGTATAATCAATTTTAATGTCTTTGTACACAGGATTGTGCTTAACTAACCACTGCAGAGCCATAGAAACTCTTTGTCTTCGAACAATTAAATCTTTAGTAGCGTTATCCTTGCCCTCCACTGTTATGACTATTATAGGGAGTTCTTTGGGATATCTCGGGAGTGTGTCTGCAAGCTCCTGGATATCTTGAGGGAAATTAATGCAATGACCTTTATAGGCTCTTTGTCCACCTGGCTTTGTGTAAACACTGATAACTGGAAAAGCACGAGCAATTAACATCTCTTCTATTTGGGTTAGACCTTGTAATTCTTTTGGAACTTGAGCTGGTACCATGCTGTTTTGAGCTGAGAACTTTTTAATACTGTTCTTATCTCTTACACATCTTGAACAAACATAGTCTGGTTGTTTTTTGTTTTTTACTGACAATGGCCATGCCTCATGGCAAACTCGGCAATGCCAGATTTTGAAAATCATGGACTTGTGAAACCTCTTTATATTAATTGCTGCCCACTGCTGATGGTGAAGTTGTCCATATGTTTTAGCATCAAACCGTGAAAGATACTTATCTTGACTTACCACAGGACACTGTTTTGTCTTTTTTTCAATGAACTGCGTTCCTGCTTCACATGTAGTTTGATTATTAACAATTTTCATTTTACTTACAGAGTTGTTTAGGCCACTTTTCTTTCTTTTCCTATAGTCACTCATGTACTCTTTGTTCTTAATCGTTTTTCTTAGTTTATCTGCTTCATTTATAGGCATTTTTTTAAATGCTGTCTTTTTCCTATAATCCTTCATGTACTCTTTGTCCCTAATCCTTTTTCTTAGTTTATCTGCTTCATTTGTCTTTTCAGTTGTCTTTTTCCTATAATCCTTCATGTACTCTTTGTTCTTAATCCTTTTTCTTAGTTTATCTGCTTCATTTGTAGGCATTTTTTTAAATGTTGTCTTTTTCCTATAATTCTTCATGTACTCTTTGTCCCTAATCCTTTTTCTTAGTTTATCTGCTTCATTTGTAGGCATTTTTTTTTTAACATTTTTTTTTTCCCTATACTCCTTGATATATGCTCTGTTCTTGATCCTTTCCCTTAGTTTATCTGCTTCACTTGTAGGCATTTTTTTTTTGTTATACTGCCTCCTGCACTCATTTTCATTAGCTCTCTTTTTTAATTTACTTATGCTATTTGTACCATCTGATTTTTTGTTTCTGTTTTTTTTCAGATCATTTTGTTGTGTATCCAACTTAAGTCTCTTGTCAACTTCTTTTATCTCTGATCGGGTCCTTTTTCTCTTGTTCAACGTATCATCTTGTTTACTTTTTTCATCAATTTGATATGGAGAAGAACTGAATTTGCCCGATTTAAAAAACATGTTAGGCACCTGAGATTGAGTTCCATCCTGCATGGTTTCATAGCATTTGTCTCGTGAAAAAACTTCTTGAGTTGGGCTATTTGGCTGTAAATCAGTTTCAAGTGTGGGTGAAGACTTTTCAAATACAGCAAAAAACCAATCATTAGGGTAATTATCCAAAAGATCCTGAATTGAAGTGAAACTTCTCACCGACACACACAAATCATCAATATATATCCATTCACTGTGATTATTTATAGCTACTGTAAAATGATGGCTTGCACATCGTACCATGCCTTTTAGTTCATAACTCTGACCTAATACGTCCATGATGTGGGGAAAGTAAACTTGATCGATACAAGTTGAAGCAAGTTCTATGAGTAAAAATTTTGGAAGGATAACAAAATGTTGCAGCACTGAAATATTCCCAGAATGCTGTTGACACAGATTACAGAAAAGGGCTTTGCTACTTGGAAGTATTGCTTCAGAAACATAATCGCCAAATAAGCTATGACCCCAGTTTTGGCAAGTAATATAAATAACAAATATACTTGTATTTTTTATGATTGCATTGTTACACAATGAGCAAACTGACTGATTTCTCTCTTTTACCAAAAAAAGGGATTGCAATTCCTGGGTCATAACTCCAACTGTGCTTAATTTGAATATGTCACTAAATACAGCATCTGCAGACATTGTAGCAAATGAGTTACAATGCTGTCTCAAATAAGCCCAAACAGGTTCTCGGATAAGGGTCATATCGGTCTCCACGTTGCAACTTTGTAAATGCACACATGCTTCAAATAAGGTTTGAAAAAACTCATTACGTTCAACATGTTGCAAAGAATCCCTAAAAATTGCAAAAGCGAGTTCAAGAAAAGAGTCAACTGCACAAGAAAACCTACCCGAGTGTGTTAAGCAGTAATTCATAAAATGTCTTCGATTGCTATTCGCCTCCTGCAACTGTTGACTGGAAGAGGTGGCCTCGTTCTCCTTAATGTAACTGACTCTTATGTTTCCATTTACAATATGCGCTTCTTTATTTGATATAATGTAAGGATTAAAGCTTCCGTGCGAGGCATAGGGAATTCTCCTTTGGAAATATTTCCCGCTATATTTCATAATACGTATAATGTTCTTGTAAAATGGAAAATGATATAAACTTGGGCATCCGTAGGAAAACTTCGTATTAACCCCAGTATTTACATTGAAATGATGTGTATTCAGTAAAAATATTGCGAGTACTGCGTACCATAAACACACCATAATTGATAACTGTGAGAATACAAACTACTTTGATTCGGTTTGTGAATACACTGATTTTCAGGGGAGTCGTCCGTCAACGCTGCTCAATCGAACTTTCAGTGCAAAGTCAAAGTGACAGCGAACAAGCTACTTCGATTGATGAACTTTGAGTTCGATACGCTAGTTCGATTGATGAACACACTCGTTCAATTCTGTGGCGAACGGTAAAGTCAAAGTGAGAGGAAACACGCTAGTTCGATTAATGAACACGCTCGTTCAATATCTGTGGTGAACACGCTGGTTCGATTTCGTGTCTCAAACACTGATTCAGAACACTGGATTTGCTGTAGTTCCAACAGTTTTTCTCAATATTCGAATTAGATGAAGAGTTTTGTAAAGGCACGCTGGCCGATTGAAGTTTCAATTGGATTGATGAACACGCTGGCTCTATTGATTGCTGAACTCGCTGGTTCAAGTCAGTAGCGAACACGCTGGTTCTATTGGTCTCTCGACCACTGTATATTCTGAGACTATGAAATTCTTTACAGTTCAATAACGACCACAACAACGAAGACACTCACCTCCTACGACAAAAACTGCTTCCACATCAAACACGAACCAAGAGACGCTTCCACATCAAACAACCACGCGAAAGTGTCTACATGTACCGCCTCCTGATTGGTGAAAACTGCAATCTAACAAGTCTTTTCATTGGCTCGAATACTTCCGTCCTTGCAATTGGCTAAAACTGAGAAATTCTTACACCTTACACTTACATTACACTTACACTTTCAAAGGCCGATCGAGAATTTTTTCGCATACCGCATTCATCGCGCGGCACTATTCTCTGCCGCCTCGCCAGCCGAGCGTCTTCGCTCGGCTGGCTCGTTGGCAATAAGTTCAAAGCGACTTAACCGCGGGTACTGTACTCGTGTCAATATCCCTACAAATGTGGACACTACAGATGAAGCTAATACTAACGATAATTTCAACCCAACAAAAGTAAAAATCTAAAATATATGAGCAACAACCCCGATAATAACAAGACATATTCTTTTTGATCAGTTGATTGAGCTATTTTAGCTACAAATAGGGTGCACTGTTTTATGTAACGCACTGGTGCGCGTCAAATAAAATCGTACAAGAACGTGAGGGACTGGAAACAGCTCCCCAAGTCGGTCACAACATTCCAGTACATCGCCGGTGTGAGTTGAGGAGAGAGATATAACTGAACTGATCTTTCCGTTCAGAACACAAGAGTGTCGGGTTATTCATCAGCAAGGCTTGTCTAGGATAGCTGGTTGCCGGATCAATACGTTCTATAAGGTGAGTTCTTCTACATTTTATGCACTGACTCAGTCTTAGTGCTTGTGATATTTCCTGCTTTTACGACAGAGTACATGTATGCGAGAAATTAAACTATCCGTGCTTCAATCACAGCAGTTAATTCGATTTTCAATCTTTCTTTCCATCTGTATACTGTCTTGGGGCTTATTGGCGGAATATTTTTCCATCTAACGTCTAGCGAAAGCGTAATCGAAATCGTTAGAATCATCGACCGATAAAAAGTTCAATTAGATCTTCGATTGCTTGATGAGGTCTCATTGTGTAAACGACAAAACGCAGATTAAGTTTTGCATAAATAACTTTTAATAGACTGAATAGCACCTTAATGCTATTTTTGATGCCTTTGTTGCACGCGAATAGGGAATAATTCCCTTTGAGCCCTACAGAGATCACACTTCTTTTGAGCAGTATTTAGGTTTTGTTCTGACTTCGTCACGCACACTAGCTATCCATTTCGTACGTGACCTCAAATTGTACCAGCGAACAGGGTCTTTGATCAGAAACATCAGGCGCGATCAACAATTAACAAAGCATAGACGAAATGGACAGTTACGAATTAAAATAACGCCGAAATTTTGTCCCTTAGAGCCTGGCTCAGAAGCGGTTTTCTTATTTCTCCTGTACAAAGCTATGTTTTAGTACCGTACCTTTGCCTTCAGCTTTTGATGACTTCAATAACGTCCTTTCCGAAGTCGTGCTACTCCAGAGCTTATGCGGTACGCGAGAGAATTTCGTAGGAAGGAAACCACTTAACAAAGTTCTGTGTACTAGTTAATCGCACCTAGCCTGCGTAGCTAGCAGTTTTGGTGGGGTTTCGGTAGAGTTTCGTGGCGCGAAACCAGCGACGGACGAATAATGAGACAGGGGCGCTTTCCATTCGACCAAATATTCCGGTTTGAAATTCCGGGTATTCCATGCGACGAATGGAACAGTAATTTTCCGGTTCGTTCGATTAACCATTCCCAGGCCATCGGGTTCCAAGGGCATTTTCCATTTACAAAAAATTTCGGAAAATTGCTATTGGGAATTTCCGTTTGGGAAAAGTGCGTTCCATTTGCCCTTAGTCTCTCTGCAGGGTTCGTACACTTATGACCTGTCAAAATTCCATGACTTTCCATGACTTTTTTCATGACTTTTTGAAATATTCCATGACCTAAGTTAAGCTATTTCCCTCCGGCAGTAGTGTCAAAAGAATCATTTATTCAGCTGAAATTACATTTGATTTTTGGACTTGCCAATTAATTTTTCAACTTTGGATCTTAATGCCTTTCATTCATAGAAAACATACTGATTTTCCATGACTTTCCATGACCTACACCTAAATTTCAGGACTTTCCAGGCCTGGAAAATGAAATTGTAAAATTCCATGACTTTCCAGGTTTTCCATGACCTGTACGAACCCTGCTCTGTCGCTTCACTAAACGACCAGATCGATGCCTTGTAAACTGTTCTGTTATTTTATCGAACATGTCTTTCTTCGTCGCTCTCCCGCCAAACAAATGCTTATTATCGGCATATGTGGTTATGAGAAGTCTGACATCTGAACCTCCCCACCTTTCTAGGTTTACAGGGATAGAAACTTCACCTGTGAACGAAGAATTACAAAAGAACTTTTCAGAGCTGCTCATGCAACATTTTACGCGGGAAACGTGCACCGGCAAAAAAGCTTCGAACAAGCAAGAATTTCTACCTACCACTTTTATATACGGCACATTCGTGCTGCAATAAATTTTCTTTATCTGGTGCTAGAACGTGGCAGGCAGAGCACTCGTAGTAGCCCTGAAAGTTTGTTTGCAAAAAGCTTCCAGAAAACTGACCATGATCAGCCGCTATTTTTGTTGAAACACGAGGGAGCCTAAATGCTCAAGGGGGGAGAACCTTAGCTACAAATCTGTCGCTAAGGAAATCTCAAACCTCCCTTTTTTTGGCTCCTGAAGTCCAGTGGGCATCAAAGTTTACCGTGTTTGTTCGATTCACGTTTCCTTTAAATGTTTCGAATCACGCCCATATTTGGTATGTCACGTGACCACAATACAAAATGTCTAAAAACTCGGACTGAGTGGATCTTTTTCGAAATATAACAATACATTTTGTTAAAACACGGCATTATCTACAACTTGTAGTATGCGTTTGAAGAAATGTACAATATTTCGAAAATTATAGATGTTTAAGTGCTTTTATAGCCTCTTATTATGGTTAGCCCTCTCTGATAAAATTGGTTGCATAAAAAGGCGTTCGATTTTTTTGGAGACTGCTTTGAGTTAGGTAAATTAACTTTATTGCTAAATTCATTTTAATCTCCAGCGCTTAGCGAGTCAACGGCGCACAGGACTGAAACCGGCACAGCATTACCATGCACGCTGGGTTGCACGCGTGAGTTTTCGGTCGCATTGCACTCGGTGCACGCGGCGAAAAATGGCTCCGCACGCACGAGATCTCACGAGTCGAGTTCTGCCATACTCTGCAAACTGGGCCTAGGGCGTCCACCGGAACTTAGAGTTTGAGACGGCTCCCGCCGAAACACAGTGCATGAGTCCACATGCACGTGAACTTGCGATTTTGTCCTTTAAATCTTGAAGCAGTCTCCAAAGATATTCAAAGACTTTTCAATCATGTCCTTCAACGCCTCCTGGCCTTGCAAACTAGCCAGTACCAAAGAAATGGCGAACGCGATTTGAATGTGCCCCTCCAAACGACCGTTTAGATACTCCACAAACCTAGGATTTTCACAACCTGTACTCTCTACTCGCGTTACGCAGTCTTGTAAAGATAAAAAGAATTTTCCAAATCTTCGTGCGCTTCAGCCACTTTAAATTTTAACAGCGGCAAGAGTGCCATACAAACCAGGACAACCAAAATGTTCGCCATTCTCGACCGGTAAAATAATCTCGACCGGCCAAAAATTCTCGACCGACAAGAAAGTTTCTCGACCGGTGAAAAATATTCTCGACCGGCCTAGAAATTCTCGACCGGTGAAAAATATTCTCGACCGGCCAAAAAATTCAATTTTTTGGCCGGTCGAGAAATTTTTTGTCGGTCGAGAGTCTCGACCGACAAAAAATTTCTCGACCGGTGAAAAAATACTCGATTGGCCAAAAAATTTCTCAACCCACGAGAACAAATCTCGAAAGATCAATATCAATTCTGAAAGGTTGGATTTGCATCTCGCTTGATGGAATGACATCTGGGCTTGTTACCCTTAAAAATAATCTCGACCACTTTTGTCCACTATGGCTTTCCATAGCCTCGCTGAAAATCGTGTTCACAACCAGAGAAAATGTGTCTCGTCCGGAAAGAAGGGTTATGATGGCAGCATATTATCGGTACATACTTCAAAACAAGGGAATTCAAAAGAGTATCATTGTCAAAGAGCTCCAGAAAGTGCGAGGTAGAGAAAGACAGTTTTAATACCGTAAATTGGATATTCAGTGATCGTTGCTCAAACTCTCTTTCCGCTGAATCAAATACCTTATTAGCTGAAATTACGCCGGCCTCAACTCCTCCTAATCAGCAGCTGATGGAGCTTTAACTTGTCATGTTCGGTAGAGGTCAAAACAGCTAACGCGGGTTTCATTTCAGCCGTGGGTGTCATTTTCATTTCATTTCCCTCGCGGGTAAGACAGCAAGAACATCGTTTTTTAGTAGCGTTGAAGCCGTCATCACCATAAGATAATGATAATCAATGCGGGTGATGTTCCCGAGCTTATCACCACGCCAACGTATTAGTCTCAGCCAATCAGTATTTTACGTCCGAAATTTGTACGCGCAATTGTGAATTCAAAGCAGCCCGCCTTTCCTCTCCCTCTTCCTTGCCCCGCGTAGAGCCGGTTCGCGGACTATTTTCGGGTCCACAGGTATGTTTCTATACCGTCTCCTTGAGATTTGATTTGCCAGATTAATGTGCTTACCAAAGTTCAGCGGCACAAAGAGCGTTACTAATTGTGACGCGCTGTATGGAGAGACTGATGAAACAGGCTACGACGCGCGTTCGGTTGAGCGCGAAATCGAAGAGGCATCTGTGAAGTTTCATCAGATCGCGAGAAGATTGCGTAGGAAGGATAACATTACAAACCTCTGCGCACTCGTTTTCCGCGCTCATCTAGCGCTAATTCTCGCTTTTTCGCTTAATTGGGAAAGTCAGCCAATCTAAGTTTAAAGCAAAAGCGAACGAGAATTACTTCAAAGAGAATTAATGACATCTTTAGTATAAACTGTAGATAACCCAGAGAGATGGGAACTACAGGAGCACCTCAATCGTAAAGAGGCGCTTTCGGAGAAACCGCAGAATACCGGCTCCTTTTTCGAAAGCGTTGTTGATTAAGCCTGAATAAGATATCAAAGTGATTGTCCATGTATAGAACGCGTACATTTTGAGAGTTTGTCTAAAAAGACACTTTTCCATCAGTTTGGCGTTTCTCGTACCTAGTCCTTCCAAAAACAATCCAATCGCTGTTGACGGTAACCCTCTCTTTCATATCTTTTAATAGCTGGTAGCAGTAATGTGCTTAGGAGTCATAGACAAACAACGCCGCCACTTTCTATAGCTAGACACGTATAGAAAATGCAGCCAAGTCTGTGACAGCGCGCCTTTAAGATGGCTTTTCGTTAGAGATGCGAACTGCAAATGACAAACTTTGACTGGAGGGCGGGGAGTGCACTCCTCGAGTGATTTTAGGAAAAATAGTTTATTTCGTTGGCGCTAATTGTCAT
>JAHPZR010017717.1:55000-72688 GCA_019787425.1 Platygyra sinensis
AATCAAGATAAACCACCAGCTAAATCGATATTTAGTAGCAGCCACGACTTGTTACTCCACGAGACTTGTGTGCTGGGAGACGACACAAAGCTCGAAGAGTTGGGAAGTTTTATCAGAGGAGGAAAGATTGATGTTAATTCAAGAGACGAAGAGTGGGGAGACAGGGCAGCGATGCACTGGGCAGCGCACAGAGGTAAACGGAATTAAAGCCCGGAAAATTCTTCAACACAATAACTCGTTTGCTCTACCAAATTCTTCAATGCAACGGTTGTCACTGAAGTATAACGTTTCAGGGGTTGATTTTATAGTACTTGGCTAAATGCTTGCAACATGTTTTGGATTTTGCCGGCCGGTTTTTCAGAGTAATGGAAATCTTTGATTAATCGTCTTTTTTTGCTGCTGCACTGTAAAGCTAACTAAATCAAGTTACATCTCCGACCAGCTTAGTTAAATTCGCATGGTTTTAAACCGGACTAAATTGCCGATTTTAAAGCAAAAAACTTCGTAAATCCGAAGAATGTCTAATCGGTAACCGGTTACGCAGATCTTACTCTTCGTTATCTCCGAAGTTATCCGATCTTCCGTCGGTTTTGTTCGCATGGCTTGTTGTACTGTCGATAATAGCACGCAACAAACATAAGACATTGATGTTATCCATATCGTAAGTCTCCGGCATCTGTAATAAAGGAACGCACCACATCGCCTCGGGACTTGGTTATTTTCAACCATAGAAAGAATTGTTGAAAGGAATGAAAAAGTCATGCAATTATAAGTAACCTCCAATTTTGGCCCGAAAATACGGGTATATGTTGGCGGTCATTTATTTGTGCAAGAAGAAAGCAGTGAGCGTTATGAAACAGATATATATCAAAGGAGAATCATCCTCGTATACTGTAAACTTGCGATAATAATAATCGTCGTTCCTTTTGGATTCAACGGCATCTTTTCTATCGCCACTTTCTGACGGTGGAAGCTGGGGCAGGGTTACTTCTTTTGTGTAGCTAAAATGTGCGCCATATTCCGGCCAGTCTAAAGTTATTAGTCCCAAAGATGTTATTATCGAGGCCTAAGAGAATTAAGGACGTTCGCGTCCAAAACTTCCCACGTACAGATTTTTTTAAACTTTGACTGCAGGTAGAAAATGATAAGATTAGATTAAAAACGTAAAAAAAATCGGGGGTCACTGATCTCGTTTTGAAGATAAGGCGTAGCACAGACCATAGCATTCGTAGGATTTCCAGTCAGTCGAGGCGATTCTGTCCGGATTCATTACTATCGGCATATCTTTAAGGGCGCCGCGCCGTTCGTTTGGGATATTCCGGAATAAGAATATATTCCGGTTATTCTGCTCCTGGGAGCAGAATAGCCGGAATGGAAACCCAGTTATTCCGGAATGAGAATAGTTCCCAAACAAACCCTTACTCGCATTATTCCAATTATTCTTATTCCAGATTGATCCCAAATGAACGCGCCCTTAGTTGAAGAATCGTATTTAAGTTTTGTGTGTTTAACACAGCATATATAGGCCTATTTGATAGATCTTTGCTACTTGTCAGTAAATCAGGTAGAATTAGCCTTAAAAAATACAACTTCTAAGTCACACACACCTGTATCCATGTTCCAATTCGACCCTATTTGAATAGTATATGACAAACAAAAACTTCCCACGTACAGAATTTTTTTTGTTTTTAAGTATAATGGAAAGAATCAGAAAAGGAAGTGATCTGCCGAAAAAAAAGTGGGGGTCACCGAGCATCCACGTCAGCTCTACAAGAAGTCTACAAGTGCCTTACACGCACTTAAATTCTCTCGATTCAGGCGCATACAGCACGCGCAACGTTTCAATTTAAAAGTTTTTAAATCACGCGTAACATCAAGCGGTTTTTTCAACTGATGAAGGGTTAAGAGTTAGCCGAAACGTTTTACCGTAATATACAAGTCAGTGACAAAAAACAACACTTTTATCAACTATGTCATCAGCTCTATACTTTGTACTTTGTTGAGTTTTCGACTCGGTGCGCGCGCTTGAAAAAAATGACGTGGCACGCGCGTGCCTAATAAATAGCGTGCGCACTAGAGATGCGCAGTAGTATTGGGCGCGAACGTCCTTAATTTAAACTTGTTAAAAAGAGTTTATGCTACATTAAAACAGAATAATGTACTGCCTTAATTCCCAATTCGGTAATCTAAAACGGACTTTTCTTTTTTAGCAGATAATATTTTCTCGCTGTTCGAAGCGTGTTATTGGGTTAATTTATTTTGAACGAAACTGAACACGTGAACGCAAGACACAAATTTTAGGAAAAGAGAGTAGTTTTAAATTTTACTTTCTCTTTACTTAATCCCTCCAGGTCATGCGAAGTGTGTGAAACTTCTCTTGGAATACGGCGCTGATCCTACCGCGCGCATGGTGGGAGGCTGGACACCAGCTCATTGCGCGGCGGAGACTGGGCGCTTGAATGTGCTCAAAGTTTTGGTTGATCACCAGGCCCCTGTTATTATCGCAGACAACTCTGGTGATACGCCAAAGAGAGTAGCTGAGATTTATGGACACACAGCTTGTGTTGAACTTCTGGAAAGGTACTCTTTCGCAATTGATTAATTGCTTTTCTTTACAAGGAACCTATTGTAGCTAGTGCGCGCTATTTTAGGTAGACTAGGTCCTTGTAGGGCCATCGTCTTGATTCCACGAGTGAAGGGCTCCATACAATAAAGTAGTTAGATTCGCATTTCAGACAGTTCCCGAAAAATTGCAATTGTAAAACGTGCGAGTATAATAGCGGAGCTCTGGCGGCCCGAAGGTCCTCCAAGCGGAGCTCCATAATTATAGAAACAGGACCACATGTATGCATAGAAACAGGAACCCATACAACTCTTTTCTTATGGTCAAAATGGCTAGCGGCCCGGATCACGGACGAGTGCGCCTAGCGACGACAACAACGTCGCTCAACATGGCGGCCATCCAGCTGATACCAAGTCGTGCAGTCTTGAATTACAGCATATATCTTTGATATTAGACATGCAAATTATGTTCAATTGACAGCTGTCATATTGAGAAATCCGCTGACCAGTATCACGTGACCATATCGCGGGCTCAGGTTAAGAGCTTTGTTTTGTGTATATGGTGATCATTAAAACTCAAAACAGGAGGCTAAACAATATACAGGAAATCTCACCGCAAAGTTACAAAACTCAGTTCAAAACTCAGTTCAAAATTGGGTTAGCTTAATCGTGCTCTGATCAACCAATTGATCAACCTGGGCAAGGAGCTACGCTTTTAGGCTGGCGTAAATCTATATATTAAACATAGAACGTGGCATGAAAGGATAGCCGCAAAACTAACATCGCGCGTGGTTTAGAGCGAGCAGCCAGAGAGAATCAAAACTCTCGCCCTTGACTCTGAGCTCTGAGCTGCGCCAATAGCTAGCTGATTCGAGGAACTTGTGCCGCATCAGAGAAAAGCTAATATTCTCCTCAGCCAACCAGATGCGACAAACTGAAACAAGTTTAGACAGTTGAACCATGTGTGGTATTCTTCTTTCAGAAGTCTTTCCTCGCCAAAACGTAGTGTTGACCAGAACCAAATTTGAATACAACTTGTTGTTTAAATTTTCTTTTTCTAGCGCCGAAGATTCTTCAGTACAAAAGCAGCTTCTCATTAGGGACAAGTTCCGCTCTAATACAAGGAAGATCTCACGTATCGTGGCTGAGAAAGGCCTGGAAAGTCTTCAGGGCAAAGTAGCGGATGTAGCAAGCTGATGGTTGGTGCTTCTTTCAGTTTGTAAAGTTTTTCCTCCTGGTTTCCAACTAAAAAGTTATCTGACCTGTAGCTAGACCATGTGGCGGTCACGAAGATCACGTGATTGATCACTGACGTGATTCAGAAAGTGCGCGAGGCAAGCCTGAGTCGCTCTCGTGTTATGCGCGAAATACGCGCGTGGAGCGACACTTTACGTTGGCTCTCTCTCATACACCAAATAGCTCCTCAAGAGTGCTGCAATTTCACCAGACTTTGCGTTAAAAAAAGTTGTTGTATAACAATTTAGGGAACTAAGTTTAGCGAAGTCTCCTAAACACGACCAGTCACAGAGGTCCAAGCAGTCTAAATCGATTTTCATAAATTCTTCAGGTATGTTTGTATAAATAGATCGCTGTAATGTAAAACGTGTGGCTCTTTCTCCGTGATTTAATACAAAGCTTGGAGTCGTGTAGCAAAATGACATAAACAAATAAATCAATTAAGTTAAATGTAGAAGTGTTAAGCGCTGCTGCACTAATTGTGGACACTGAAATAAGCCGCCTAAGGCACTGAAATAAGCCGCTTGTGGCCAACTGGCGAGAGACTGACCAGTTGTCTATTTACAAAGCATGGAGGAGTTAAATCTGGGACCACCAAACTCAAATCCATCTAGTGACAGGGAGAAGGATTACAAATTCATCCCCCTAACGACTGAGGCCACGCCGCCTCCAAACATCTCTTCATTGCGCTACGCTTTATATGAAAACAGAGAGCTAGGTTTATCCTTCGAAACTATGTGGAACGATTTTTTTAAATGACCTGTGTCTCGTGGATGTTATTGTGCCAGTGTTTCATCTCTTAAACCAGACGATAACACAGAGCAAGCTGTGCTGTTATTAATTTATACAACTATAATTGGATGACAAAACTCCTTGGGGACTACCACGGCCAAGGCCAAGCCCAATTTAGCAGTCGGATGATCTGATGTTTTTTTGCATCCAATTATTTCTCTCTTGGATAAGAGTATATTATTAGTTCCAGCACACGTTACAAATTATATGGTGCACGGTACTGTATTATTGGATAGTTATCTTAACTCAAACTTACTTCTATTTTCAACAAACTACTGCGAAAACGTCAAAACTAGTTTCGTCTATGACCTCGTCAGTTGATCGCAAATAAAAATAAAAGAATTTCACAACGACATTGGATGGTTGCATCAATGGGATTAATCGTGGAGTCGAATAAATGACATTTTTCGAAGCATCGTTTCTCTTGTTCCCAATTTTATCAAACCACAAGCCTAAAATTCCTTTAATTCACTTTCCAGTTTTACTATCAATCTTATAGCGTCCTATATGGATACGCTAAACAAGCTCTGTTCGGCTGGAGTGGATGGTGAGTGGTGCAGCAGTTTGGGCTTGTTTTCAAAATGGCGGCCGCTTCTTAGCGTCTATGAAGAGGATTTAAGCTTTTTTTAACGACTAGTAGATTTTTTTATACAAATCTCGAGCTCGTAATCTAATTAAATATAACGCTGCACATAGTTTCACGCAGAGTCTAATTTGACGTGTATTAGGACTACTGAGGCGGGCTTTGTATAATGTGTTTTAGGAATCCAGTATAAATAAGTAAGTGTTATCAGCTGATAATTCTTATGGAGACTTCATTCATTCTTTATCAAAAAACACGGAAATTCTTATTTTATCGCATTATTCAAAGGAAATCTTAATCAAACTTCAAATGTTGCGAGCGGCTGTGAGAAAATCAATTTATGGATCACACCGACTTGAGTGAGATTCTTGATTCTTGATCGTGTCTCTCTCACATTTATTTTCTGTGGTTTTCTCCTTCAAATATTCTTTAAGCTACTTCGATAATTTTTTTTTGGTATTTAGTCTAATTTTGTCGCAGGAAAGCCCCAAGTCATTTCATGCTCAATTTTTGTTCGCAAAAGTTTTTGTACACTGGTAAGGCGCGGTAACCTGGTTACATGTTTACCCGGGGGGGCTACTCCCTATAGTGGCCTATACGGGGAGACTCCGCCCGAAAGGGGTACCTTTTTCAGGTTTCAGGTATATAAAAGGGTAGGGATTTCACAAGCTGAGGTATATAAAAGGTTAGGGAAATCGGTGATTTAGGTATTTAAGAGGGCCTTTAATTACAGTATTTCAAATAGACGCCCCTTATGGCTGTATCGGTTTATTTATTAAGGACTACATGAAAATGAGAACAAGACTTCCTAAATTAGGTATGTCAAAGGGATACCTTTCTTCAATAAAAGGTATATAAAAGGGGTACCTTTTCTGCCAAAATGGTATATAAAAGGGTAAGGGGTTGGACCTCGGGGCGGAGCCTCCCCGCATGAAAATTTGTTAAGTACCCCCCCTCCCCGGGCATGTTTAATGCACTTAAAATCTACAAAGTGTAATTATCTACAAATTAAGCCTCCCAGAAAAGCGATCAATAGAGAATACAGTGTACGGTAAAGAAAATAACCCGAATGAAAAAAAGAAAAAACTCCGATGTCGTTCAATTCAGCGGGACTCGGAACTCAGTGTTACCATCGTTGGTAAGTTATTATTACAGAAGATTTGTAATCTACAGCTCACGTTGTTGCAAGGTACATAAAAATATTTCGATTTTCTTTAGTTCAGAAAAAATGTTCGATACCGGCAGATGCATGCGTCATGCATCGTCATGACGTCATACATCTATCAAATATGCGTCATGTCTACGTCATGTGTGCTTCAAACTTGCGTCATCCTCTCCATTTAGCTGCTGGCCTTGACCTTAATAATTCTCAATATCGTTTTCAACCTTTCTCGCGATAAAGATCGAACGTAAAACGTATTAGTGATAATTTCTCAAACTGGAGTAATCATGTAATGGTTTTTTTCGTTTATGTTATGACGTCAAATCCCTTTTTACCATGCATGGTTCTGGGAAAGAGAGAAGTGGAAGGGGGTATTTCGCTTTCTATTTTTGTGTGTACACACTGTACTCTGTCCTAATATGGCTGAAAAAAGGCTACATAGAGGTACAGGTTGGGTTTCCAAATGCGCGCACTATATGGCATTACAGCTTATCCAGAATTTCAGCCTTTTCAAAGGTAAAATACTACCAGAAAGCCAAGGTTCGGTTTTTCCGTATAGAGAAATTTGTCTATACAGATCAGCATGGATCGGAATTTAAATTTTTAGGACGACATTTAGAGAACTGATATATTGAGTCAAAGTCCAGTCTTAGCTTTCATTGTAAACTGAACACTATCAGCCCCACTTCAGCAGGAAGATTGCGTATTCTCTCTTGAAACAGTACAGTTACATTGGGAGCCATTTCTTATGTAACGATAAAGGATATCGAGTGATGGGCGTAACCCTGCCATAGACTAGCATCCCACCCAGGGGGGAGTATAGAAATACCGTCTGCATGCTGCAGTATAGACCACTTGACCCACTGCAGTAACAACGTGCGAATAAAGTAAGCATTCTGATTGGGTCCCTGAGTACTCCAAAAATACATCTGACGTACCTAACTTATTTTTTCACTCGCCTTTGCCAAGAATAGAGCTGTATATATTTATTGGCGTAATAAAAAAGAGCCATTATCAAACAAACTTAATTTAATATATTGGCTTCCAGGATTCGTAATTGGGAATATTGGCTTCGTTTACGATGGAACAAGGCTTCGGCTTCGTCCGTAAACCAGAGAAAAAAAAGAGTGAGATCAGTATTTCTTACGTACTACGATCTCGTCACTAAAAACAAATCCACTTCTGCTTTTCGCGCCACGTACAATCATGGTTTGTGCAAAGATCAGTTGCCGATGGATATGACTGCTTCATACTCATGGTACGATATGGTACCGTGGCTTATTAACGTACACGTGCTTTCCAATGGAGCAGTGTGGCAATTGAAACTTTAGTCATGCATCCAGAATTGTATCTATCGTGTAACTTGTATAAAGTGTTTAACTGGTCCTTGACCCGGCGGCGCTTTTGAAGTTTCTTTCTGGGGGTCGACGGGTTTCCGTGAGTTTTTCCTATTCTGAGACGAATTTATTCTATACTGACGTACTTGTTCAACTTGTCAATCTTTTGTTATTTCTAGATGCTCGATTCCACCTGCATGATGTCGTTTGCTTTCGTTTAAGATTAGGTCAACAAAAACACTAATTTAGGCCGTCGAGAGGAAGATGTTTGTCGACAAATGAAGGTATTAACAATTGCTTCTGTGGCCTTTGGCTGGAATTCCTGCTCCGCAGGATATATTCTTACTCGATACTGTAGCATCTGCATATGTGAAGCGAAAGCTCAATGTGGTGTATCTTAGAAATGTTACATTGGAAGCCATTTCTTATGTAACGATAAAGGATGGTGCAAATGTTTTTCGTGTTTTGAATGCTGTGTACGGCAACGATGAGATGTAATCAGTGTTTATTACGTCTCGGTGGCTACGATTGGCTCCGACTGAACGCCCATTCAAACACTGCTACGGAATTTTCAATATTTTTGAACGCGCAAACACTTGGGCCTTTTAATGAAAGAGTGCGCACGCAGCAGGGAAGCTTACTTATAGCTTAGCTTGTAATCGCAAAATTGACTCACATCCCTAAGCCAATAATACCATTTAGAACGTGTTATCGACAAATGAGGTAAAATTCAATACTGGTTAAGATTCGCATCCATAATTCCTGAACGCTGTGAAAAGGTCAATAATGCTCTGGGCAAAGTAGACACGCAAGGGGTGTTGAGGTAAATGGCCTGTTCGCGCGAACTCGATTTAAACAACCCGGCAGAGCGTATACAAACAGTTACATGCATTAAATGGTTAAAACCGCAACATAATGGTAGTAGTGATCCGCCATTCCTTTTGGTTCATGGTAATTTAATTGTCTATCAATCATTTCCCACCGACGCTAAATGACTCAATCGATTTTTGGAAATATTGGAATGGACTCTACGGACTCGTTGTAACAAGATGTTAACTAGTTAACCGATCTAAAATAAATCGATCAAATCATTTCATTCCGCATATTTTTTTTTACCGCATTATGGAATAGGGAATTACTTGCTGAACGATTAAAGCATTTATGTGACAGCGAAATGACAGCACCATTGTCTGACCCGGCATCAGCTAAGACGGAAAAGCTCTCTTCCTTGAGAACAGTTCGCTGTAGGGAGATGCGTCGTTGTAGCAAAATTTCAAGGATGAAACAAGAACTGGAATCTTTTACTTCTTCGTTTAAGAACGGCTGAAGGAAAACGTAATCCCGCCTTTGTATAGAAATCGACTATTTGTAATGTAAACACCGAAAAATCGGCTTTGCTGATTGTGTCATAAGCCATTCTGTTTTAAACTCGAGATGTCAATTTCTACTGATTACCCCGCATTTCATTTTAAAAACAGGATAACAAAAAGCATTTTTTCATTGACGAAAGACTTTTTCTGCTTTCTAGTCTTCACCTGTGTATTTGATTGTGAATTGAATATTGTACAGAGAATAACGACTTTGATCTCGTTTGAAAATGGAAGACTTCCGTGGCACGTTCCGTAACGCGCCTTATCTGATCCGGTGTCCAGATACTTGTTCCTGTTTTCTCGCATGTGATCGATCAGACAGCTTTTTGACCCGTGCTGAAAAAATATAATAGTCCGGATTCTGTTTGTCAAAATCATTGAAGCGAGTCAACCTTGAACCCAACGTGCAAAACAAAGACTGAACAAGCATCAGGTTTGTTTGTCCGTCACCTCCCACTGAATCATCTCACAGGCAACTATAAAACGGCTTACGTGCCCACAACCAGAACCTCTCAAGCACTGCTTGGAGCGTGCAACACCTCAGTCAATAATACTTCGTATAAATAAAGAGTTGTGGGAGACGACCTTGGACAATCTGATCGTTTTCAGAGAGTTTTGAAGAGCCTATATCGAATTGTAAGCATGTATTGGGCTTACGTTCTAGACGCCTTTGCGGAACATTCCATTTTGATAATTGCCCTTGCTCTCCTGGTTCTTTTGCTGTTTTCAAGGAATGTCACTCCGTCGTCAGACACGAGAAAGCCTCCTGGGCCATGGAGTGTTCCCGTTATTGGGAATATATTTCTCTTTGGTTCAGCTCCTCACAAGAACGTCACAAAGCTCGCCGAACAATACGGAAGAGTGTTTTCCATGAAGCTTGGAAGTCGAGAAGTTGTCATTCTTAATGATATCGACACCGTGAAAGAGGCCCTGCTTAGGAATGGATCCGACTTCTCGTCTCGCCCACCCTTGCACAGTTTCATCTCTTCCAGCCGGGGTGATAGAACAGTCGCGTGGCCCGTGTTTGGTCCAAAATACTTCAAGAACAAGCGAGCGACGGAACTGGCCATGCGAGCCATTCTTGACAATGCCAAGCACTTCTCAAAAATAGTCCTCAGAGAGACGCACGTGTTAATCAAGAGTTTCCTAAATTCGGAAGAGAGCCATTTCGATCCCACTCATCTGCTAAAACTCATGGTATGCAGTCTGCAATTTAGTTTGTTTTTCGGAGACAAGCTGCGAGACGCTTGTGCCAAGAAGGCCCAATTAATGATGGACGGTTCAACTGATTTCATAGAAAACAGTGCAGTGGGAAATAGCGTAGATTTTATGCCGTGGATGAAAGTGGTATTCAAGAAACAAGTGCAAAAACTTGACAAATCCATTGCCGAACTTACAGACTATGTCAGGAAAGTTTACTTCATGATCAAGAACGATTCTGAGCTGAACACCTTTGAAGACTCACCTTCCAGGCGGGTAATCACTTTTAACGAGGCACTGTATAAGGCGGTGAAAGATAAAGGGGCATTAAATTTCGGAAACGAACAATTTCTCGAGGACACAGCGAGTGCAGACTCAAACCACTTTGACGACGAAACTTTGATTAACATAACAGCTGATTGTTTCGGCGGTGGATACGAAAAATTATCCACCGCCCTTCGATGGGCCGTGGCTTACCTTGTGTCGCATCGGGATGTGCAGGCAAACCTGAGGAGAGAAATAGAACGTGTGAAAGGAGATTCACCGCTGTCTCTCGAAGACAGGAACAAACTTCCACTGTTGGAGGCCACTGTTCTTGAAGTACTTCGAATGAGCAGCTTCCTGCCATTTGCCTTACCACACTGCACAACCCGAGATACCAGCGTAGCTGGTTACCCACTGCCCAAAGGAACCATTGTGTTTGTCAACCTATGGGCTTGTTCTCGAGATCCTCAGTATTTTGACGAGCCTTACAAATTCAATCCGTATCGTTTCATGGATGAAAACAAACAGAACGTTGTTAGGTCACCGTGTTTTCTGGCATTTTCTGCAGGGGACAGAAAATGTCCCGGAGAGGGCTTTGCCAAATCGGTTATATTCCTGGTGATTGGCACGTTGGTGCAGCACCTCAAGCTTCGCAATGGAACTGAGGACCCCATTGAAGACAAGTTCGGACTGACTGTTCGACCAAAGCCGTACTCGATCCACGTCGATGCTGTGCAGTGAACTTGAAGTTTGCATTGCGACACCACTGACACAGGTTGGCAAAACGCCGATACAAGTAAGAGTAGGGACTTGAATTTTTGTTCAAGTTGTTCATGTACAATGATGATTAACCAGTCAGCGGCGGCTGAGCTAAAATGTTGTCATACATTGTAGACTTCTGTTTAAAGAACGTTAACAAGATTGAGAAACTGAGATAGAGAGAGACGTAACTGAGTCATTGTTTTGAGGCCTAGTTTGAGCTATGAAGCATGCATGACCACGTTTCACCTGAAACTTCTATATATATATCCAGTGGCACAAGTGATAGGAAGAGCCCATCACTAGTAATGGGCTCCTGGTGATAGGTTCAAGGATTCAGTAGAGTTTTCATGAATGTTTTATTCTCAGAGACACGTGTTATAGTTCTTAGTCTGCTTGCGTATTTTTTACTAACGATCTGCACCCTGGGTGCAGTAACATAACGCGAGGTGAAAGTTGTTTGTATAAGCGATTCAATTGATTTTCCCAGGGGTGTCCGTGGCAGCATATGTCACGCCATCACTACTGGCCGTTATCTCTATACAGCACAGTGCTGCACCTCTTCGTAGTTGTTTTAAGCTGAATTTTACCGTCAAAGAATTGTTGCATTGCTTTATCGGACTTTAATTTTAAATATCACAGAAGCACGATGATCCGAGTCTTAATTAATTTAGTTGCCGCGAGATGATTTACAAGTGCTTGACTAACTGGGGCGACACAGCTTATAATATGCTAAGCGAAGATAACCTTAACGAAATTGAAACTTTGACAAGGGGAAAAACGCTTTCAACCTAAGAAACGTTATTACCAAACGCAGAAGTGCTTTTAAAGCTGACCAGTATACGGGATGTAAAACTTATGGTAACGTTTGCTAATGAAGTGTGCTTCTGAGAAAAACGACAACATACAATAAATCTATCACAAATGATATCGAATTCAATGACAATGGATGACAATCTTCAAATATTTAATAAAACAAACGAGGGCGTAAAGTTGGAAGTGTGACTTTTTTTCATAAGCCATTGCAAGTCTCTTCAGTGGAAATCTTGCATGTCAGTTATGCACGTAAATCGAGTGACCGCTTTTTCTTGAACTTTCATCTGCACGATATGAGGTAAGGAAATACGAAAAATCTAGCCGGGTGAACCTTACAAGAGCATCGTTTTTTAAGTGATCGTCGGTGTTGTGGGGGGTCTCTGCTGAGTTGCAGACGATATGTTTGCGTGAAAATGACGGTCTCGAACTCCACCTTATTGGAATGAGGAGAAATCTCAGTTAATAGCTTTACAAGGTTTAGTGCATTTATTACAAAATTTGTTATCCGCTCACAAACATTCCGTTTTCCAAACTCCAGGCTGAAATACTACCATGGG
This sequence comes from Platygyra sinensis, assembly GCA_019787425.1. NCBI lineage: Eukaryota > Metazoa > Cnidaria > Anthozoa > Scleractinia > Merulinidae > Platygyra > Platygyra sinensis. The sequence continues at coordinate 67,639 of JAHPZR010017717.1, forward strand.
GTCGTTTGAGTGGTATTAATTCCCATACAATTTTTTCAAGTTATAACGTGTTTGACATTGCCGAATATGTATTTTAATTTTCGCAGTACTAGTGGCCTCACTCGTGTACAGCGTGCATCCCAATCAACACCCAATTAAGTAAAAAGCCCTAGAAAAGCGAGTGGTTTAAGAACCAGCACAGCATGTAAGGACGTTGAGGCACATTTAAAGAATCGATTCTTTCGCATATCACTTTATGGGGCGCTGTTTTGCTTTCACGCTTGATGGTTTAAGCTCTTTGTATTTAAAAGAGTATTCAGTTTACCGACATAACATCAATACATGACTAAGCATATACAACATTTGCGTCATGAGATTTGCGTAGAAAAAACTTTTTAGATAAACAAATAGATTTTACCACAACTAGTGTTTAAAGACCCGCTATGAGAATGCGGCATATGTTGATTAAGTTTTCAGTGAGCATGGACGTATGTACACAGCTGAGTTGAAGGAATAATCATCTCACAACAAATTATGCTTATAGGTGACAGCAGAAGTTTCTTTGTCATTTTTACATGCATACGTGTTTGGCTGCTAAAGTGTATGCTCTTGATTTTGAAACCACCTGGCAATGTCAAAGATTGAATATAAACATCCGTTACTTCTTTGGAAGAAACAAACATTTGTGCTATCGTTTTGATGGCGTTGCATTGAGCCAAAACCATTAAATTTGTTGTGCTCAAGTTTCTCTAGACTTCTTCAAAGATAAGCTCAGTGGTTCTCAGAATTTGTTGGCGCAGCCCTTTCTAAACTAAAGCCGTTTGCTCAAATGCAATGTTAATTTTATGGTCCAAGATATAACGAGGTATTCGACTAAAAAAAAGTGGTTTGAAGTCAATCTCCATTGCTTCTCACGTTACCTATCAAATAAAGCAGATAAACATTATCTCCTGTTTGGAAGAGGGGGACTGTGATGAGTCCAGAGCTTTGCGGCAAGACCACGTGTGTCCTTATTTAGTTCAGAATCTGCCGCGACGGTCAAGGGCAAATTTCAGTTATTGTGAAATAATTGGATAAACAACAGTAGGAATTATAAGCCTTTCTTCCAAGAGAGCCAGAAAGACGAGGGAAAAAAATAGAATTCGATAAAACCCACTGGAGTTAATTGAATCACTGCAGTTCATGGGCGACATGGAGCCATGGTATTTGGGTAGGTGGGCCATTTTTTGCATTCCTGAAAGAAGAATAATCGAGTGAACTTCAGTTCCAAAGGAAGTCATTGACACTCATCATAGATGCGTTTTCTATCTTCTAGAAAGCCTGTAAAAGAAACGTGAAAACCTATTTTGCCAGTCCCGAACTTTGACTGAGTTATGGTAGCTCAGTAGCATCCCTGAGCAGATTAGGAACAGAAGATCTCTGCAGATTCCATAAAAGGCTCAGTTGGGTCTCTTCACAGTGCTTTGGGCGATTCTTGAAATTCTTAGTCTACCAATTTATCTTTATCGTAAAAAAAATACATGTGAGACAAAACAAAGTAGTGACATTTGAATTTTATTTGATTCTGGATTGTACATGTCATACTAGTTCAGGCATATTTATTTGCTAACTTGTCGAACGACAAAGAGCGTAAGCTACGTCAAACAGTCAAGTTGTGATACATTTGGCCTTGGCCTTGATATTAGCATTCAAAAACAATTAAAATGTATCCTCCAGGGTTTTCCGTTCTTTCTTTGACAACGTACATTGTTCCGTTAGTTTTTTTAGTCGGCCAAACAGGAAACCGGCGCTTTCTTTTGTCCCGTTGTTAATTTTGATAATACAAGGCTTGGGCACTTGACTGCATCCGTTCGATAATTATTTAAAACAAACCGTAAAGCTATAATGTCACGTCTCTGTCATTGGCAACTGAAAATTGGAAAGAAAGAGTTAGTCACTTGAGGCCAGCCGAGGCACGGGAGTCTCATCAGCTTTCGAGAAGGAGACTAGCCCATGTCTGAATCATGACCTGGATCATGGAGGAGGCTGCAGTTTTCAATAACCCAACATTCCTAACTTAAGCAGGAGGTAAAGGTAACGTAGTTGGAAATTCTTACGGAATTCTTAAACTCGCTCAATGTCGTAGGAAAAATATCAGAGTAAAAAGAAAAAAAAACTGGATGTTTATTTAGTTTATAGTCCATCTTGCTAGATGCCCTGACATAGTTGTTTGAAGATACAAACTCGTTTTTTTTTTCCTTGCCTGTGTGGGATAAAATGCGACAGTAGCGGCATAATATATAAGCAGTCCCGTTGTGAGAAGTAAATTTAATTGAATTGCAATAATTTCCAATATTTAAATAATATCAGCAACTTTCTTTTAGGAAGTTCATATTTTCTTTTTGGCAGCCAAGGATTGCTGCATGTTTATTTGCTGTTGCGGTTAATTAGATCTAAAGTGTTTGATGGATTGAAGATTCCGCATGTTGCTTGCGCTTGTCGAATTTTACTGAACCATGTAGTACAGAGGTTTCTAGAAAAATTAAACAATCAATCCGTCTAGCAAAGAATTTGCATTGTTATTTTTAGCCCCTTGTCACGATCAATATTATTCTTTTACATTAACCACTATCGTTTCAGCTCAAAGGGATGCATGCACAGTTCACGAGATCACGATGACATTGGCCTTGAATGAGGAATTCGTGACGGAGGACCGCCCTACTCGGCGTGGGAGATTGACAACTAAAGCGGAAGATTATTGACTGAAACTCTCAACTTTTCCTTATTTCATAATCCACCATCTTAAACTTGTGTTAACGGTACGCAGTTGAATCAAATCCTAACCGAACAAGCAGTAGAACATATGGCCCTTGCACGCTCGCTTTAGGATGCCCATTTCTAGAGGATGGTTTTGGTTAAATGAGTGACTTGCATGTATAACATGAATTACAACTATCGTAATTTAATTGCGATAGTTGTAATTAGTTAGATTACGTAATATCGCAGATTGACAGGTTGAGATGTTTAGTCTCAACTTGTGGACTAGATTTGGCCTGTAAAGATGAACTTTACCTTTCTCCCCTGCCTAGCTTACTGCATACAAAGGTTTATTGTCACCTTGCAACGACAACCAACCAGACTGAATGAAACAAACCACCAAATCTACAAATCTACGAAAGATAATTGGATTTTTTCCACTTGCATGACGGAAATTCATAATGTGTTCGATGTAATTCGTATGTGTGTTCGCTGGAATTCGCTTCAAGAAGGAAGGAATTTGCTGTTAATCTAGAACTTAGGGCTTAATCCATTGGGGACACCCAAAGAAAAGAGACCTGAGAATTTAAGTCGGGTCAATGTTTAAATGTTTTCTACCCAAATAACGTATTAAAGGAGCAGTGTCACGAGGATTCTGCTGTTTTAGGTCAATTCTGTGCTAAAATCATTACTTTGAGGCTTTAATCTTAAACAAAATGCTTCTGTAAAGCTACGACAAAGATGTCAAATGAATTTTATCGAAGAGGGCTAACCACAATAAATATCTTGAGGATTTTTGGAACAGGTAGGATCAAAAATTGAACACATTGGCCGATTTTTTCAACTGAGTTTCAATCCATATCCATCCTTGCCATCCGTAGCGACAGGCGACAGGAAACAGTTTCAGTACATTCAAATAGTCTTTAGTAACAAAACTAGATCATTAGTTTTGAAATTCAGTCAATTGATGCGAAGACACGTACCTTCTGGCTTTTTATAAAGTTGCCCCTTTAAGGAGTGATTTATCCTAGGATGGCGATCTAATCTCTATGACATAAAGCTATGAACAAGAATACTGTTTCTGTTTCAGTCCCTTCTTGTAACATTCAAGGCCAATGAATATGTGGTATTGGGTACCCTAGGCGACCCTCCTTTGAGTTACCTAGAGTGAGTTAACTTTTCACTGTTTCGTTTAAAAAGTCAACCAACAGTATATTACTTTGTTGTGTTGTCTTGGAAGGTGAGACAGTTCATCCAGGCAGATAGGGTTGTTCTGGCGGACGGGATCACTTTCAGTCTTCAGTAGTGCCATTAAATACTCAATTTTATGTTTTGACTAATGGTTACATTACATTTAAAAGAAAGAAAATATCTGGACAAAATCCACCGTGATTGAATGAGTGGAGGAAATTCAAAGTAAGAAGTAAAATGTTTAATAGAGGTTGTAAATAATCACCAATGGTCAACCCTGACATTGGCTCGGCCAACAGGAACATTTTCTTTTTATGTAAAAGCTGCTAGAGCTGCATTCGAGAGGAGGGTTGTCTCGGGTGCCCGAAACCACGCGGCCTTTTCCTTTTGTTAGTCCTTTACAATCATTTCCCCTCGAGATTTAACTTTCTATTTTCTTTAAATCTGTATGATATTGAGTTGAGTTTCGTGATTGTTGAAATACTTTCATCCTTATCCGCATAACCAACTAATCTCCAATAAAAACGTGCTAAAAGAATCAGTTGGCCGAGAGTGAACTTTACACTTGGACTTAGGGCCTTCAGGGTATAGACTGCTGACTCCTTTCTTTGTTTGATCCTTTTTCGTGACTGATTAATCGTTTATTCTTAATTGGATAATTGAATTATCTCCTTTTAAAACGTGCTAATTAACTGACCAAAGGTGAACTCAGGCGCCAAGGATATGATTTGAGCTCCTGTTGTTCTTCACTTTTAAGCACGATGTTTTCATTTTGACCAGTAAAATTGTCAACATTCCAAAACTAACAAATAACTGTTTGCAGCAGACCAAAAGGTGTGGTTCCTTAATCTGAAATAAGATTTTAAATTTGCTCCTTTGGTCTGAGATTATGTGTTATTAGGAGAGTTAACATGTTTAGCTGAGTGAGGTCTGAAATAGTGTGCTCCCGGAGTTTGCTACAGATTTCCATAGTCAGCTCTGAGAAACGATGAATACATGAATCGAAAATAAACGAAAATCGCTGAAGGACTACTCAAATCTCGAGTACATACGGAAAATCATGTGTTACAATGTGAAATGACGGAGGAAAGACCACCCATCATCCCTAGGACACCTTTAGCCCGATTTTGTAGATGATTTTTGC
>JAHPZR010017727.1:0-7500 GCA_019787425.1 Platygyra sinensis
ACCCACATAGAGCGAGCGGTCCCAGCAGCTCTTCGTGGAGTTGTTTACAAGGTAGAAGAACCCACAGATTGGGTCAATTCTATGGCCATTGTTGAAAAGGGTAATCTGCGGATCTGTTTAGATCCAAGGTACCTCAATAAAGCAATAAAACGGAGACACTTTCAGCTACCCACCATCGAATACATGCAAAATGGTTCACTAAGCTAGATGCAAACCGAGGATACTGGGAGATACCTCTTGATGAAGAAAGTCAACTTCTAACCACCTTCAACACACCATTCGGGTGGTACTGCTATCAGGTCACTCCATGTGGAATTACATCTGCCCAAGAAGTTTTCCAAAAGTGAATGAGTCAACATTTTGGCGACTTGGAAGGAGTTGAAACCGACATCGATGACATAATAGTGCATGCAGAAACAAAAGTAACACATGACCAGTGTCTACAAGCTGTCCTGGAACGATGTGAGAAGATCAACCTAACACTGAACAAAGAAAAGTGCGTTTTCAAAGACAAAGAAGTCACCTACATTGGTCACAAACTCGCACAAGAAGGAATCAAACCTGATGATGAAAAGGTGGGCGCCATCGATGACATGCCTGCACCAACTGATAAGAAAGGAGTAGAAAGACTCCTTGGAACAGTCATTTACCTGGGAAAGTTCATCCCAAATCTGGCAACCGTCACTGAACTTATCAGAGTTCTACTACGAAACGACATTGAGTTTCGGTGGTCACATGAACAAGAAAAAGCGCTTCATGAAATCAAAAGCATGCTAACTAAAGATGGAGGGCGAGTCTTGAGATTCTTTAATCTACAGAAGCCTGTTACGATCAGCTTGGATGCCTTCCCCAACCGGTCTCGGGAGGTGCTGCTACAAGGCGAACGTCCTGTTGCCTATGCTTCAAGATCCCTCACTGATGCAGAATCGAGATATTCTCAAATTGAGAAGGAACTCTTAGTTGTTCAGTTCAGCTTAGAACGTTTTCACCAATACATCTAGCCTTTTATATATTGTCCAGCAGACTTTAATTGGTCTGTATATTATCAGTTTTTTTCACTATTGTCTTAATTAGGTTCCAGTCTTTCTCTTAAACATTTAAATATCTTGTTGTATTATCCAACCGTCACTTCTGAGGATGTATGTTGAGACATACGAAACGTTGAGTCATTAATCAAAGTTTTTTACAACATGCGTTGTTTTGTCATGTTTGAAACCGCAGTTTGTGTATTATTTCTGTTAAAGCTGAAATGGCCGAAGAATAAGAGTTTTTGCGACAGAACTAGTCCCATCCTATATGAGAAAAGAACTACTACAGAGGATACATCAAGGCCACATGGGGATCGAAAAATCCAAACAACGAGCAAGAGATGTACTATACTGGCCAGGAATGAATTCTCAAATCAGCAACATAATATCGAAATGCACCACTTGCTTAGAGCTCCAACAGCAAAACATGAAAGAGCCAATGATCCCTTCTCGCATACCGAGCAAGCCCTGGGAAATAGTCGCCACAGACTTGTTCACATGGGACAAACCTGAATACCTGATAGTTGTTGACTATCACTCCAGATATTTTGAAGTAGCCAAACTACCAGACACCAAAAGTACCACAGTCATCACCTACACTAAATCTATATTTGCCAGACATGGAATACCATCCGAAGTATAATCAGCGACAATGGTCTCCAGTACTCCTCAAAGGACTTTTCACTGCTTGCTAGACAGTGGGAATTCAAACACACTACTGTCAGTCCACTGTACCCCCAGGCAAATGGTCTTGTTGAGAAAGAAGTTAGTTCAAACAGTGAAAAATCTCCTAACCAAAGCAAAGCAAAATCGCAGGGATCCTTATTTGGGACTACTTGAACACAGGAACACACCAATTGATGATGTTGATTCAACAGCGCAACTGCTCATGACGAGCCGACGACTAAGATCAATCATTCCCACTACTGGCCAACGCAAAGTTGCAGCCTTAAGTCCTCTTGATCCACATAAAGTCAAGGGAAACTGACGCTCAAACAAGAAAAACAAAAGTACTATTTTGATTAGCATGCCAAACACCTCCCTGCATGAGTGAAAGGTGACCGGATCAGGGTACAAATGGAGAGCCATTAGAAACCAGGCGTTGTAACAGAATATGTAGGAACGCCAAGATCTTATAGGATTCGAACTGTTGAAGGTGGAGAATACCGCAGAAATAGAAGAGCGTTAATGGAATCACCGGAAAGCGGTTCATCAGCAACAGAGCATCTCACCTCATCAGGAGCCTCCAACCGTGAGAACAAATGAGCATTCAACCTCAAAGGAAGCAGCCAGTCAAGCAATCCCATCTGTTGAAGAGCCCACTTCAACATCTCAAGAGCAAGGGGAAATTTATTCATTCGAGGAGGAAATCTCATAGCCTCTCAAGACAGCAAGTGAAAGAACTGTGTGAAAGCCTTTACGCCATGGCCCTCTGTATGGTTTTTCTCCAAAAGTTTGCGGACAATCCTCCCATTTTATGGGCTTTCTGTATAGAAATTACATAAGGAGCTGAAAGGTTTTAAAAAATCTGTATGCGTATGAATAATTTAGGCCCGAAAGTCCTTAAAGAAAGTACTTTTAGTGATCCAGCTGGATCTTATACCTTGTTGCGTGAAACCATTAACTGAACAACAAACATAGTAGGCACAATCAATTGTTTGGCGTTACGGAAGTTGCTCATCATCCGAAATGGTTTTATACACTCTTGGTCTCTTAAACGACGTTCCAGTAGCCTACTAAAGAACTTTTACCACTTCAGCCACTGTGCTGTATTTTGGTTGATTTAAATAGTGTCAAATAAACATTCCAAAGGTAATATTTCGGCATTATGTAACAGGGAAAAAGGAATAAGGATATAAGAAAAATTGGAGTAGATTAAATTTATTACAGTTCAACTACAGGTTACTTCCGTGTAGCGGTGAGTACTCGCGCTAATTAGCCGTCCTTCTCTAAGAAAGTTGAAAATAGCAATAACAATGTCCGAATAACTGAATGACAGGTTTCTCCTCATTCGATGAAGTTGTCATGAAACATAACACTGACTGACCTCGTATCAACTGTCATGAAATGAGGAAGCTGACCAAAAGTTACCCTTGTAATCGCCAAAGTTAATCAAAACCTCAGGTTTTTGATCAAAATTTAGGACCGAGTAAAATGATCCTTGCCCTGTACGTCAGCCGTTTAAGTGTACTAAATTTTGTCAGTGAGGACTGCAAGACCGTCAACTGGCGAGATGAAAATTAAACGAGAAAGAGATTAATACATCTCACGAAATTAACTAAAGTTGTTTTAACGCTATATCAGTGGTCATTGAGTCATTTTATAGAGTACAACTGATAACCTTTGAATAGAAGGGAGCATCCGAAATCATCTTTTACTGAAGAGTGGCAAAGTGAAACACCAAACGGGCTGAGAAATCTGATGAACAGGAATCATAAACATTACGAAAGTGACGACCGGTGCTGGAGACGCGAACTTGAAAAGTTTAGGCTAACGGCACTATCTGGTACACTGTTTCCTTTGTTGGAGTGGCATGCCAGTAAAAAACCCTGAGACTACGTGTTAATCATGGGTAAACACCATACCTTTTGGTACCACACACACCTATATTGCTTATATAAAGAGACTACTCCCGCCAATCCGGTTGAGCGACTTCCAGATGACAGCTGACGAGAACGATTTGGGGTCCACTTGACAACTGCTTCAAACAAGGAAGTCACGATTACATAAAATACAGTGGAACCCCGCTATAACAAAGTGTCGTGGTACCGAAAAAAATGTTCGTTATAGTGGGGTCTTCGTTATAGCGAAGACCCCGTTATAACGAATTATCTGGTTAACAACAAAAATATTCGTTATAGCGGGGTAACCAAGCTGGACCAAGCTGAACAATGGGATATACACCACGCAGGACAGTCTACAGACTTGCGCGTGAACAGCTACATTTAAATACAGCAAAGCTTTGAAGGTCAAAGTTTCCCTATCTTGACCAATACGAGGCGTGTTTGGGTTATCAACCATTTGTATCATCATGTCGTTTTACTGAGAGCGACAGGACAAAATATTCCTTATAGCGGGGTAAATTGTGCATTAAATCGATGTCGTCACAAGTGGTACAAAGAGCACGACCAATAAGCGGCCATATATTTATGGCTATTTGGGCGTCAAAGGGTTTTAAGCCCCCTCTCTCATACAAATAGCCCTCTCTCCCTGCTGTTCGTTTACAACTAATATACTACTGACGCATCTTCATTATGCCAGCTAAACACAAATTAACATGTATATAAAAGTAAAGCAAGCTTTTGGGAGACATTACCTATAATTGCACCCCTACTCTCCTTTAATAAGCGACTGAGGACTGAGGGCGTGAAATGCAGACTGCAGAATAATGAGGGGTAAATTGCAGACTGCAGACTGTAGACTTAAACTGAATCCTGTAACCATTTCAGTCATTGAGAGCTTACGGTAAGCAGGATAACCGGAGGTTTATTTAGGCTAACCTGAGTGATATTCAGGTTAACCAGAGTGATATTCAGGCAAACCGGAATGATTTTCAGTCTAATCGGAGTAATATTGACGCTATATTTTTTTTGTCTGTAACACCCTGAAGAATTATTATTAAGGAAGGCCATGCCTTCCGAAATATTGGAAAATGTAATCCGATATCGTTTAAGGAGGCCGAACACAGTTTTCGCTCGTGCTTATTTAGCACGTGCACAAGAATTTCAAAGAACAAACATGCCGTCAGTAGAGCGATCATTTTATTTTCTCAACACCCGCACTATCTGTGTTAATTTTCTGTAACTGAACGCAGTGTATTGATGGCTTTAGCCTTTTATTACAAAGACATGTTAGAAAAGGTAATGATGCAAAGAACCAGCAATTTTCAGCTTTTGTTTAAATTCAACGCATGCGCAGTTCCTCAAAAAATTGAGACCGATTGCTTTAGCAGAAACATGCCGATTTCTAACGATCCGATCGTTAGAATTTTAAGAAATTTGCAGAAAAATAGATCAGAGAACACGTGAATGATCTATCGAAAAAAATCTGAATTTTTACATAGGGAATTGTGAAAAATACAGAAAACGATTAACGGCGAATTACGAAAATCGCCTATGTCGAAATTTTATTAGAATCGTGTTGACAGAAGGGATTTAATGTCAACTCCTAGTGTGCAAAATACGAAAACAATCTAATGACTGGATTTTTTTTAAATAAACAAAAATCATTATTTAAGCCTTGTTTTTAACCAGCCCCGTTGCCATGGCAACAGCACACACCCATGTCAAAAAGCGAGAATAAATATTTCTGTGGTTAACCTTGACTCTTGCAAAAAAATGGGCGCCAAAGCATAAATAGTTTAAAAGTTATGGTGAATTAGGCATAGGCACTTGAAAACTGTGTTCGGCTACCTTAATCAGCCGTCCTGATTCCATATATTTTACCCGGAGTGCAGACTTTCAATGCGATTAGCTGAATAAATCTGTTTAAGGTCAGCACTCGATAATAAAAATCAGTTGAAAACGATGCATGCTTAAAAGTCTGCAGTCTGCATTTTAACCTCAGTCTGTGGGTATTTTACCCTCGGTTCGTAATGTGCAGTCCGCAGTCCAGAGTCCGCAACACGCAGTCTTCCTTTTAAACTGATCATATTAACAACAGCCACCGCTCCGTAAGATTTCTCAGATTGAAGTGTTTTCACAATAATCTGTTGTAGGCATGGACCGTCGCTTATTTACGTTCCCGATAACATTCCTAGAGTACCGCAGATGCTTCGTGAGTTTCAAGCGGCGAAGCAAAACGATGAAGGAACACCCCAAGAACTCGAAAGGCTGAGGTTTCATTATCAAGAAGCCGTCAGCGAGCTGCAAGATGTTTCAGAGATTCGTCTTCTGGAACCTGTGTCCGTAGCACTAAGTAAAAACTCCACCAACTGGGAAATTCTACAGCGATTTCGTGTCCTTTGGTTCAATCTCCTGAAGACTTCGGACATTCAAATTCCATCCGAGCTGAGAGGTGCACATGACTCAGATGATGAAACCACTGAGCAGCATGCCAAAAGAAAGAAGCGATGCAGTTTGGCTAGTGATCCCAATAATAACAACTGTCTGGGCATGTGTGGTAAAGGGTGTTGGTGTTGGTCCATTGTCTGTGGGGATTGCTGTTTCAACCAGGGGTGTTACGAGCATGATAAGTGTTGTGAAGAAAGCTTTTACAGTTCCTACTGTCTCACGCCATTTTTTCATTCCTTCAGTTGTTCTGCATTTGGCGGCTATCCCGAATGCTTGGGCGGAAGTTTTTGGCGCAAATAAGAGATGACATACGCTTAGTTTGCAGTACTTTCCACCTGAAAAGCAATTTAGTTTAAATTACTTTTTCTGCATGAGAATGAATAGATTAATTAAAGAACGACCGCTTGATTGACTGATCGATCGAACGAACAATTGAATAATAGCCCATTTTACAGTTCTCTGCTCGGTGACCTGGCCTTTGAATGCCAGCGAGGCTGGAGGTGACTCTGCTTTGATGCAGACGTCTCTGCCATGGTTGTGTAAATGCACTTAGTCAATCGTGGACAAAAGTCCTTGGGACACTTACGTAAGGTAACAAATTACCTGTGTTTTACAACTGAAGTTTGAAAAAAGTACTGTTATCCTTTTAAAAACGGGTCGCCCCTCCCCCCCGTCCCCGTTGAAAATCAGGTGAAACTGAAAGTACTAGTTTTCAACATAATGACTGTATAGTGGTGGCGGGAGAGGTTAGGCTGGTGAAGATGTATTCACATCTGGAAGTTTGTCCCAAGACTTTTGTCCATCAGTTATAGTCAGCATTTAAACAACTTGACTTACACACCAAATGTAGTGAGGTCTGGATCAAGCAAGGTCACCTTCATCCTCGCTGCCATTCAAAGGCCAAGTTACTGTGCAGACAGCTGTAAATGGTCTATTGTTTGAATGAATTAGCTGTTAGAGAATAAAAATGCAAGCCAGAGGGTGTTAAGTTACTCATTCGTTATTGAATTGTTAAGGGAAACGCTTGTTTTTGGTCTTGGGTAATATAATCGTGTGATATTTCAGAGCATTTAAAAAAGGGTTACTTGATTTTCTATTTTATTGTTGCTAGATTTATACTCCCTCTAATGCTATGTTATTAGGTTTGAGTTTATTCATATTCATCGAACACCATCATTTCGTGACCTTTCCAGCTGTATTTACTATGGTCGATTTCTCTTGACGTCAGTTGAGATAACGAAATAACCCCCTGATGTTTGGTTTTTGGAAGCGCTCTTCCTGGAAACAACCATTTGGCATTCTGTAACTTGTCGGGATTTTGTTGTTTACTTTTTCAGCCAAACTTTATTCGTTTAGGAGTCCTTTTCGGACATGAAATACAGTTGTCTAATTATATTAGAATTCGTATCTCGTTAATACCTCGCATAAAAGAGCCAGGAAAAGTGTAATTACCACAATCG
>JAHPZR010017727.1:12500-17500 GCA_019787425.1 Platygyra sinensis
TCCCGCCATGTTATTCAAACTGATTCACTCGCCAGCGCGCTCTGTTCAAATTATGTTACTGAAGTTTAATTTTACTCGTGAAAACACCTATAATTTTTTAAGTCGCTTAACAAAGTCTGTAAACAAAACACCTTCGGGAATGTTTAAGTGCACCAAACCCTTTTTTTTTCTCGCTAAAACGAATCTACTTGTTATTTAAAATACTTCTGCGAAAAAATTTTTTGATTCGGATAAATCCTCGATTTTCTGTGCCCCGACGAAATCTCGAAAATAGCTCCAAAACACCGCCATTTTTGTTGCACGACCGAGTCTGAGGAGAATGGATCCAGCAGCCGGTGTGACGTCTACCCAGGAAGATCGAATATCCCCCAACCTCTCATTTCCTTGAGGATGATGCAAAACATATTCGAAAAGTGGACAGAAACGCCTTCCAAAGGTGCTATCGGCTGTGGCAGCGATATCCCAGATTTTAAAAAAGATGTACTATACAATTTAATAGCGATGATCGGTCAATAGTACAATAAAAATGTAAACGATGGTTGATTTTGTCGAATTATCGAACAAGCGAACTATCTCTGTGAGAACCATTGAAGAACGGCGATATCCTTGATCCTCAGCACGCGGGAATCCCGGTCCTTACGAAGATAAACACATGAATTCTTGGCCCAACAGAATTCAAAGTGGTGATTAGATTTGAATTTCTTCGCTTCGGAGAAGACAATCTGCATTTTGGGTGTGAGGTGGTCGAAGAATCTAACTGAGGATAGAGAAACTCCGTCAGGCAAACCAAGGTTGACAGGATTTGATTTGCAGGCATCTTCTGGCGAGCCATGACCGACTCCTTTGCTAGCCTCCTTGTAAACTTACATATGATAGGTTTCGGCAAATTGCTGGCACTTCGGAGTGGCACTCGATGCGCTATATCTATATCCTGAAAGGTGATATCCGCGCCCATTTCGAAAAACAGATTAGCACACAATTTACTCGTATCCATTGCCGTTTCCTGGCCATCGTGTTCTACGATTGAAAAGGCCAAATCAAATTGAAGATAAGTATCTTCAAATGTTTTCCTCCGTGTGGAGGGGATGCAAGTCTAGCTGAAAGGGAAAATAAAGCGAAAAATGTACAGAAATTTCACTTACCTGTATGTGAGTTCGAACCATGTGCTTGTACAGGGGCACTATGGGATTACGTCCTTCTTTTACCCTCTCCTACCAGGGGGAGGCTCTTTTTATGCGTTAAAAAGTGGTTTGAAGCACAAATAAGCGGAATTCTATCTGATGTTCCCATACATCTCGAATGGACTGTTTGTGTAATATAATTTGGCTATCTTAAACGCTTCCTTCCCTTTGCTGAGCTTGCAAACATTCACACGCACACTTCTGTTATCATTGTGGCCGTTTTCAGACCTCAAAAACACAGGGTAAATCGCTGTTTTCATGCACGTGACACGTTTCTCAGCAGCCATTTATGTCACTCACTGTGAAAAACCTCTTAAGGTGGTCTTATACTCCAAAATCGCATTATTTGTTAACTGTCTTGAGATATAACTTTTTGTACCGTCTTATAGATTATCACGTCCTGACTCCAAAAAGACTAATTTCAGGTAGCAACTTATAATAGTTAATGATTAACCAGCTCCCCAATGGTGAGAAATGAAGTCATGTTATGAGCAGCATAAGTCAGCTTAGAATGGTCACAGAAAAGTAAAATTAGTCTTACTATGAAATAAATGAAGAAGCGTTCTCAAGTCGAATTACTCAGAAAATAAATTTTCTGAGTTCCCCAACGGGAGTCGAACCCATGACCGTCCAGAATACCGGTTGGACGCTCTTGCAGTATGGCAGGACGTGTGTCACTCATAAGAACCTAGTTTACGACCTCGCTCGCCATGAGTCCTCCATAGCTCAGTGGTTAGAGCGTCCAACCGGTATTCTGGAAGGTCATGGGTTCGACTCCCGTTGGGGAACTCAGAAAATCCAAAGAAAATTGGGCCTGTGTATATACTAAAACAATTATTCTTCTAACGGTCATAAATGCGAGTGCGACGTGGGGAATTTATTAAGGAATATAGTAAAACTAAATGATAAGTGAAATTGTGACTTGGTAAAAGTGAAAAAAATGAAGAAGCGTTCTCAAGTCGAATTACTCAGAAACGGTTTCCTTGAGTAATGCATTTCTTGAAAATGAAAAAATATTACCTAATATTAGTTAATATGAACAAATATTAACTAAATAATTGGGCAAGACATGGTTCAGGTTTGCTTCCTAGAGGAATGTGTTCTTTACCAGCCCTGAAAACTTTAGAGCATTTGGTTAAAACCCAGGGAAGATATCCTGTTTGAGAAATTGGTGATCTGGCTTTTTTTGCTATTTGACAAATGAAGATTTTAAGTTTTACTTATGTGCTCAAGAGCAAAACTTAGCACTGTGAAGGGGGTTGGGGGAAGGGGTTGGGCCTGGTAGCTAAAAAAGGAGGGGGTTGCATTGCAAGAAGCTACCTGAAAGTTTCATGCACAAGCCAAATAGACACGGGTTTCTGAAATGGTAGCCAAGCATAATGAGCGTGCAAAATAGTTGAGTGTTCAATACAATGATTGCAGATTTTTCATTTTAAATGACTTTAAAGCTTTCCAGCTAAGTATAGTTGAACTGTTTTCAATTGAAACTCTTTTCTAAGCACTGACTTTGTTCATTGTAAGCAATCGTTGCTATGGGTGTTGCTATGCCAAAACATAGCTACCACTTTCTAGATTTATTAAAATAAACATCTATCATGGCGCAATTAAAGCAAAATCAGTTGAAAATATGTTTCGCAAATGTTTAGAGACTTCAAGTGTTCAAAATTTAAAAAAAACTGGTTTCGGCGTGGAAAACTTTATATTTCTAGTATAAGACCACCTTAAATATTTTCAAAGCAAAGCTGAAAAAATGCAAGCAGGTGCATTCGCAATATGTTATTTACGTCAGTGATGAAGACAAAAACTCAAAAAACTGTTTTCTTTTCTGAAGTCACGTGCACATCAGGAATTTGTTTTTCTTTTTCAACAAAACAATCGCTTGATAATGCTGTAGGTCTGTAAGTTTTTCTAAATCCGACAATAAATCATTGGTATACTATTTCTGGTTATTTTTGATACAGACTAGTACATAGCCTCTATTGCCTATTTTAAATATTTCAGTTTCGCTGACAAACTTGTCTAGTTTTTGTTTCATCCAAGCTCGCAAAATCGTTTTCAGGGGGTTCCGACATTTGTTCGTATTCTTTATTGAAGAGGACTACATCTATGAGAGTAAGAAGGTCCACCGTTGTTATGGAAAAACTTCCTAGAGAAAGTTTTCTTTACAAACGCAGTTCTTATCTTTAGCAGCATCCTGTTTTTGGGCAGATAGTAGTTGAGTTATTATCCCGTCAGAGTGTGTGATATCAAACGAAGTAGACGGGTTCTTGTTCCTCTAATCATTTTTGCAGTCTGATAATCAACACGGTGCGTTATTTCAGCTGTAGCTTTTCGTACGGTCTAGTTTAAGGTCAAATTCCCCTCGTCCACAACTAGAGGAGATCCTGCTATCTATGTCTGATATCCATATTGCAGACCAAACCAGCTGTAAACAAAATTCAAAACTGCCTCATTTGCTTTTGTGCACAGTGTGCTAATCCCGGGGGGGGGGGGTGGGGGGTGGTACTCCTTTATGAGGGCTTAATGGGGACATTTTTTGTCTTAATCAGGGTATTGATTTATCAATTTTGGTCTTAAATGGGATATCTTTTCTTGGACGATAAACAGCAAAATTTTTACAAGCTCTTGTAAATTAACATTGACTTCCGTTGACTTTGGCATTGATACCAGGCACATTAAATTTCCATTGATTACACAACAAGAAAGCCACACAATTTGTAACCGCAACTTTCAATCTATGTCTTGAACAGGGTATCAAAAATCGGAATTCTGTCTTGGTAAAAAAAATCAGCGATATTTGTCTTAAACAGGGTCAGGGTATGAGGGACCGGGCCGCACCAGGGATATATCGAGTACCTCCCCCGGGGTGCTAATTCGGGGAAAATGTCTGTTTCCAAAAAAATGATAACCTTTGAAGCAAATCAGAATGCCTTGATTGTCTTCAGCCTCCCATCATACTCTTAAACCCATTCGCAAGCCTCTTGTATTTTCTTGTACAACAGTTATTCAATTTCTGAGGGTAACCTTGAGTTAAACATGAACCCAGCTCAAGACATTTGCCACCCTATTCAGTCTAAGCGTGACTTTAGTGTCCCTTGCCAAAGGTATATACAGATACAATAACAATAAAATCGTAAGAATTCTACTCATCCTTTGCATTCATCTGGCTCGGAGGAACCCTTTTGTAATTCCCTTGAAAAGGATGTACTATCCGGAGTTTTTTCAAACTTGGGACAATTGATAGCCATACATAGGACATTTAAAAAAGTGAAATAAAAAAGGCGGGGCCACCGTGCTTGTTTTCGGCCTGCATGCCCATTATTCGAAGTGTTTTTTGCTGAATTGCGCGAGAAATGTTCGAAGCTTGATCAAACGGAAAAATTGGTTGAGTTTCACGTCATTTTTACACATATACTACAACTTCTACTACCTAACTTTTTTCTTCTTCAAATAGGTTTTTCGTGTACCTATTACGATAAGTAGCACCAATAAAAAAGGGGGTTACAGTGCTCATTTCTTTGCAACACGACGACAAAGGAAAACGTTTCGGCTTTAAACGATCATTTTCCGTGAAGGGAATGTGGCGAGTCTTGTGCTTTTTTGCTACAAGTCATCCACGGTGAAGGTAATTACAAGCGTGATCAAAGAAGTCCATAAATCAAACCTTGCAAACGTTAAACCTCCAAGTTATGCGCAGTGCAAAACAAGGCAATTACCTTGAATAAAATCAAGGGAAATAAGACAACAAACAGTCTTAGCTCAGCAAACTGAACCGGCATATAGCATCAAGTCCATTCACTAAGTAGTAAATAAAGTTAA
>JAHPZR010017727.1:20000-25000 GCA_019787425.1 Platygyra sinensis
GTGCAAACGTTTCAGCCAAGTAACACGTAAGCTGCTCAAAATCATTTTGATAAGTGTCAGCACAATCGTGTTTCATATTGGCATATATAGAACCGAATTTACCAAAATGGTTCTTAATTTTGTTGCCATCCTGATTCAGGGCGTTATCATAAAGACTTTGGAACATTGTCATGAGGCGGTGGCAAAGTGTCTTGTTTCTGGCTTTGGATGCTATGTTCATGATGTCATAGACTTTGGGTTGGAGGAGATACAGCATAGATAGCTCCTCCCTGGTCCTAGGGGGTGGCTGGTTCATATTCCATGGTATATCCATATGATCTACCATTAACTCTGCCAACCTATCAAAGACTATAGCTAACTTACATTGCATTTTTGTGTCGTCCCTATTCATGCTTTCGCACTGTTCTCTCATAAGATCCATGGTTCCGCTGGACTTATAGTGGTCAAAAACCAGTTGTAAGCTATTGATATTGTTCTTTTCAATATAGTAAAAGATTCGGTCGAACATATTGTTACCAAGTTGTTCGAGATCACTTTTGGCCCAATATAGGAGTCTGGGGTCATTCCATCGCATCTTCGAAATCCAGTTAATCTCTTCATCTCGAGCATCACTCTGGTGGCGATTCCCCGGTACTTCAAACCAGCCGTACCAACGATGATGAACGTACCCTTTCTTCATATCGTGACTGTCAACGGTTATCTTGGCGACCTCTTTGGCAGCACAGAGAAACTCTTTGGACCAACATCTGTAAGCATCAGTCTTTTTGACTTCCTCGTACTCATCACAGCCTTTTCTTAAAGGGTCTTTAACCCATGAGTTATACACGGACCGGACATTATAAGTACTGCAATAAAATGGAAACGTCAATCAAAATCAGTGGATGATCATGAACTATAGAGAAGGTGTATACTACCGCACCTTATGGAACATATTTACACGGACAGACATACCTATGAATACAGCTTATCTATCGTAAGTGGCAGATGTATTTATCAAAGAAATGATGGTGATCACCATCTATGACTATGTATTATCTCTTTTTCATAGGTTTATGTATCACAGAGTCCTGAGCCTTCAATGCTATCCTGGATAATGCATTGATGCGAGTAGTCCGTAGAATCGTAGTCTCCTTCGCAGCCGCTCGGGCCGGAGTCACGTAACGCTCCCCGTCCCCACGCGGCTGCTTCAAACCGACATACATTCCTTTCTCGGAAATAAACCAATCAATGTGTGGCTTTCATTTTCTTGCGAATGTTCGCGCCTGTGATTGGTGCAGCGTATACAATGACAACTAAACGAGAGGCTCATTGGTCCGAGCAAACAAAAGCGCAAAACACCGAGAAAGGAATGTATGTCGGTTTGAAGCAGCCGCGTGGGGACGGGGAGCGTTACGTGACTCCGGCCCGAGCGGCTGCGAAGGAGACTGGTAGAATCGACGAACAGCACTTCAGCAATCTTGAGGCTAATGAGAATGCGACTGCCTTTAGGTGCACCAAGGTAAATAAAGATAACTTTGTTCGGAATAGGAGGTTGAAGTTTGCAAAAATTATTGGAAAAGTCTAACGGGAAAGTGCTATTTTAACCTGTTCATATTTTATGTGGTAACATCCGTTTGGATGAATAAAGGCCACTTGGCTCAGTCAACGGTTAACGGAAGTCTGTTTCCAGTTGTTTAGATTACTACTAAACTTTTCCTTTTATGGAAATGTGCTGACAAGGTAGGTGACCCAACTTAAGGAATTGAAACCAACCGTTGATGTTCGGTTCAGTTTTTGGCGTGACAGGCTGGCTGATAAAACAGATTTACTAGCGCTGGGAGTAAAACAAAAGAATTGTCTAAGCGGCAGACAATGTGTGAACGGGATGCTGCATATGAACGTTTGGACCAGTATTGTGGGTTGGTATTATAGTGGTTGAAAACCATTGGTAATGTTAACGGCAGTTTGTTTTCGATTGCTTTTGAAAAAACGCCTTATCAGGGGATGTTGAACTTGACAAAAGCCCACGTTTGATATTCTTAGGCGCGTGCAAGGAAAACTGGGGCGAGTGAGGGCGACTTACTGAGAAAATCTACCTTATTTCGTCCGGCTTTTCTTTTCTGTTTTAAAATTCCTACAAGAAATGCTATTTAGCTGTGCGATCACACTTTGTAAAAGCATATCGAACGTGGGCCACTTATTAATACTTATGATGGGAACACCAACAAAGAAAAGTTTTAACAATAATATTAAGAAGCTTTAAAAGCAATCCGTCTGAACATAGCGTTATAGAAAAGCTAATAAAACCGACTCGATGGTGAATAGTTTAGCCATCACGTGGTACGAATTTCTGTTGACCAGGTAATATTTACGATAGTTCGCAGTGGGTACTACCTAGTATGGCTGTATCGGTCAATCCAGCTGTAGGCTTGTCCGATAACATAATTATCCCAATGTTCTCTGACGTTAGGTTGTTGCCTGTGCTGCTCACATCTAGGGTCCGTTGGATCCCAAACTACTTCCGAGAGACATGAACTCAGAAAAGGCAGTAAAATGGCACCCAGGAACAGCATCCTCCTCTGTAAATAAAATAGAAGAATTTGAATGCGAAGATACTTACAGGAGCTACGTAATGATCAGGGAAGAATAACCCAAAAAGGAACGAGGAGGGTAAGGGATAGATTTCTTTGTCAGCTCTGTTTTTGAGAAACGTTGATGTTAACAAGATTATCACGAATTGCTAAACGACTAACTTGTAACATTTAGACTAAATATTTAAGCTCCACAAACTGTGACGTGTCTCCTTTAAGGCCCGTTTACACAGGCGATTTTTGTCGTGGCAACTCGATGCAACTTTTGTCGCGCTAAAGTTGCAACAAGTTTCAAACATGTTGGAAACCCCTGCGATGTCGCGGCGACAAATCGCACTGAAAATCGCACCTGGTTTACACGTGCGATTTTGGAGTTGCAACTTAAGCGCGACAAAAATTGCATCAAGTTGCCGAGACAAAAATCGCCTGTGTAAACGGGCCTTTAACCTGTGTACATCCCCGAGTGGGAGGAGGCGGATATAGACAGGCTAACACCACTTAGCTCTGTTGCACTTTGTTTAGAATATTTCAGCTAAATAGCAACACCATGTTGCCGTTTTGTGAACAAAGTTGACGCGGTCTCCGTCAGATTCATATTCGCAACCAGTTTTAAGGACGGAAGAATTTCAATCTCAGTGTAATCGGAACGAGTTAGTCAATGTAAGCCGTGTGCAACTAGTTTTTACCAACCCATGTAGTCGGGTGAATTAATTATTTATTTAGTTTCTCATTATAGTGATCTCATTATTTTTATGGTGAAATGTCAAAATTTCTCCCAATGATTAAATCAGGTATGGAGATATTATCTGCTAAGATTCGGATAGTTTACTACAATCTTCGGAAAATGGCTGAAATATTCGTAATTCGTGATTTAGGTGCTTGCAAAACGAATTAGTTATTACGTGGCTATTAAACCCCAAATGGAGAAAAATCTTTACCTGGATCGAGCTTGATTTGCCCCGAAAAATATACGTTTCTAAAGACGACCGATGAATGCTAGTTGAGAAGACACCCGTAAGCGAGACCCCCGGGGGTGGGGGGTACTTGACCCATGTTCGGATACAGGGGTGCCGCCGAGGGTTTGAAATCCTGGCCCTGTTTAGGACAAAAATACGCTAAAAACTCTACCCTGTGTAGGACAACAACCTCCATTTTAAGACCCTGTTTAGGACAAGCGACAAAATGCACACTCTCTGGTTTTACAGGAATTTACACTGTTTAATGAGTCATTCAAATCGGAGAAATCATGCTCGATGCGTCTAAAACCAAGCTGTTGCGTCTCTACACTTAAACTAAACAAAAAGCCGTCAAAAAATTAGTTAGCGTAGCAAAATGTCGTCATTGCATCTATAGAAAACTGATTTTTTAAATAGCAAATCAAAGAGGAATGATTTCTTCAATTCTTGTATAATGAATAAGTGGAACTTATTTTTGAGGTTAATTTTATTTACCGAGAAAAATATCCCTAAACAATATATATACCAGCGGGATCCATCATGTCTGCGCGACACATTGACATCTTTCTTTCATCGCGTAATCCAAGACAAAGAAACTAGACCTACCATATGTCGGTTTACTCAGTTGATATTGCGCAAATCAGGAAAAAAAATGTGTCGCTTTTCTGCCGCTCGATCGCATGCTCTTTCAACTTCTCGCAGGCTCCGAGTCGCAGGCTAAGAAAAGAAAGAGACTGCTCGCAATCTGGGTTTAAGTCTCTTGGCTCGTAATACCATACCCTATTTAGGACAGGTTCTAACCTGTTTAGGACAGAGACAAGTCGAATTGTATACCCTGTTTAGGACGGCGAGGCCAAAAAACCATACCCTATCCAGCGGCACGTCCCCGTATAGCCCAAATAAGGGAGTCCCCCCCCCCCCCCCCGGGAGCGAGACAACGCAACTCCCCGCCCTTTTCTCTGGATTTCTTTGTTTCGTCTTTTTGGAAGTCAGGAAATAAGAAATCCATCTATTCACAACGTTTATTTCAATACCCTTATGGAAATGTTTAGTCGTTCATGTCATCGTTTTAGTTGCTATAGGTAACTGCCCTAAAAATAGGGCCGATTCGGTGAGTAAAATACAGTCCTATTTTTGAGTGTAATTTGGCTCCCTTAAATCAGGGCCAATACAGTCCAATTAGCTAGGGCTGATTTGGTCCTTGGGCTGAAATGGGCCCTAACGTGGGCTGGAATAGCCTTTTGATGTAGCTTTTTTTTGGCCCAGATTACGCTCAAATGGCTCCAGGAAGGGCTGAATCAGACTTTGGCCAGCAGGGCTGAATTGACACTTTGGGGCTGAAACAGATCTTATCAATTTTCAGTGTAAAACCCATGTGGACATCGCGACTTCTTTAAAATTGCTTTTCGTACTGCCCTCGCCGTTATGAAAGGTGATTAACTTATTTCTTTTCTCTGACCACAAGTACAAACAG
>JAHPZR010017727.1:30000-32500 GCA_019787425.1 Platygyra sinensis
GTTACCATTTGTAACTAAAAATAGCAATATCTCGTTTTGTTTGTTCAAACATTTTATGGGAACAAGTGGTGACGATTCGTCACCTCTAATTGAATTTACTCCCTTGTGAAAAACAAGGGTGTCACATTACCCTTTGTAACTAAAAGAAATATCTCGTTTCATTTGCATTCAAGAACAAAACAATTGTCACTTCCCTTTATTTTGTAAACGTTACAGATGTAAAACTGTTTCAAATCTAAATAGTCTCGTCTCCTCTAAAATATGCCCTTTGAATTAGAAGCGACGATTCGTGACCTCTAATTGAATTTACTCTTGGTGAAAAACACAAGTATCAAGTTACCCTTTGTAACCTGAAATAAAATATCTCTTCCCATTTGTTTACTACTGACTCATGAACTACTTCAAAACGCAAAACTCATCTCGTTCATAACTAGCCACCTTTACACTGAAACAACCCAATGTATATTATGTAACTGTCACAATCCCCTCCAAACCAGACTAAAAATCACAAACCGGCAACATACACTTAAGCCTCTTTATTATTCAAGAACCAAAGTCCTTGTACTTTAAATACAATCATAGAACTCCCAAGACTGCATATACCTCACTTACGTTATCTTAAACAAGAAATTTTCTTTTTCTTCTACTACAATTCGTGCTGGATATTAATGTGATAAAGCGAAAACCCTGATAACATTGACGAGACAAGTTAAGTTTCATTTACAACGCATCTTCTCATCCCCGAAGTAAACAAGAACCATTATAAATGTAAAATCGTCACAGAATAATTTCTTTTTGTTCTGTTGACGAAATCAATCGTAGTCTCTTCGCTTTTCTCGTTGAAACTTATTACTGAAACTGATTAGTGGATGCTGAAATTAGCGACTCGCCCTCGACTATGCAGCAATATTTAGGTTTCACTACAACACACAAAGGATTCGAACCTGGCCACAACCTCGTCATATTCCCACTAGTGCATTCCTTCCCTTAAATACAATTGTTCCTATCATAGAAACCACATCAACATTAGTAGTAGAGCGGCTAACGCTCATTTAATTCAAAACCTTACATAATGGGAAAAGCTCGCCCTTCATCGCGTGCTCGCAGTTATATCCCAAACACTATGTTTCTTTGACTGATTATCCAATTGCTAAAGGCGGCGAAATACGAGATACAAAAACCCTCAACTTGTCGCGCAACATTGTTGCGTTGCAAGTTTTCGTCGATGTTTCCCGTTTTTCACCTTGCGTGCTCAACTTGATCCGCAACAAAAACATTTGTTGCGGGTTGAAGAAAGTTGTTGCGAAAAGTAGAGCGCGGGGCTACTTTGAGCAACAAATTTTCGCTTTGTTGCTCGTTTTTCATCAAACTCACAACTTGTCGCGCAACAAATCTGCTCGTGCCCTAGCAAATCAACCAATCAGCGCGCCGCATTTCTTCAACCCGCAACAAATGTTTTTGATTGGTTGAAATCCTTAGCCTAACCCACAGAAAATGTCGAGGTAAACCCAATATATGAATACTTCCTCCTCTTTTACAGAAGAATAAATATGGCCGTTCTCAACTGTATCGGGATCAAATCTTCTCACATACCATTTACCTTAATAACAGGAAATTTGATTGGTGTTTAATAGTAGATCCAATCTGATTGGTGTGGCGTACGCACATCTCTCACTGATCCACTGATCCACTCACTGAACCACCCGTCCATAACATACCCGACGCGCCGACTAAGAGGTATTTTTTTTACAAAAAAAATAACTCAATAAACACTGGAGGCGTTGAATCGAGAATATACAGTACTGCGGTTTTTTTAAAGTGGTAAAACTGGTACCCGTTCAATCTTTGAACCTGAAAAAATCTCTATCAATTAATAACTTATTCATCTATATTTTGACTTTTTCTTTTTAACTTCGATTTCAGTTGTTTCTCAAAAGTTCAAAATTGTTGGGTTTTTTCTCCATATGCTTCGAACATAAGGAATATGTTTACGTTGTGCTCCTCCAAATACAACTTTCGTGGTAACAATATCTTGGATCTCCCGAAGCGGAATACGACGACATACGATCTTCACTCGTTTACTTATTTAGTAGCAAAACTTTGGAATTCTTTGCCTGATAATTTTACAACTTCTGAAAGCCTAAATGAATTTAAGAGAAACATTTTCACTGTTACCAATTTTTAATGTTAATATTATTGTAAATTTAGTTAAATATTGTAGTGTAATTTAATTGTAATAACTCGAAGATATTAGCTCCTATCGAGCTACCTGTAAATTCGAGTAAAAATAAAGTTTATGTATGTATGTATGTAAACAATCGGGGGAAATTAGCTCTTGAACAAGCCACCCACTTGGGCGAGAACGAAGCACGTCACAACTTCTGTACCAAGGATCAGGTTAATTGGATTCGTCAATAAAGAAAGTAAAACACGATCTTCAGCAGCAGAGATTTATTCTTCCTTTATAGTTCATAACTCCTTGATATAAATTTTGACATAA
>JAHPZR010017728.1:0-5000 GCA_019787425.1 Platygyra sinensis
GTTTCGTATCAAATAACGTGGTAGCAGATGAATGTGATCATGTTGTATTGGACAAGGCAGCGCTATGTATGAATACCCTGTGTATACAACGAAAGTGTGACGAATCAGCGTTGTGTGTACAAGAAATTGATGTTGCAAAGGAAATAAAATTCAGGTCTTGTTACACGATGTTTGTTTATCACTGTAATATCCACAATTCTGAGTACCATGTGCGACGACGATTCGATCGTGAGCCCAGCAGAATACCTGTAAAAAAACTAGGAAAGTTTTCACATAAAAACAAAAAAATAAAGAAATTGATCTACAGGCGAATTCTTAAAAATTTTCCTTTCTCGTCAAAAATGTATAGCTACATCAAATGCCGACTTAGAGCAAGGAGCAATAGTGACAGTATTAAGTTTGTACAAAAGATGAGAAAGAAATAGCATTCTACACAGTCAACACTACATCGAAAATCGACGAATTGCAGAGAGTCTTTGGGCAAATACGTATCTTTATATAGCTGTAATACACCATCAAGTGTGTACAAGAATGCGAGCCACAGAGGTCATTGTGCAACATTGAGTCTGTGTAAGCTGTCATTCTGGCTCGCCATGAATACCTCCAAGGTGATCAAGAGGAGTTTTTCTTTCTTGTATTTTGCAGCATTCGTTATCAGACGTTGACGTTGATACATTTACTTTAGCCCTGTTTATTGTTTGATAGACCTGAAATCTTAAGTAATCAAAGTTTTGTTTATGAAAGCCGTTGTTCTCTGGCTCGCCATGAATACCTCCAAGGAGGTCAACAGCAGTTTTTCATTATTGTATTTTTCAGTATTCGTTATCAGACGTTGATATCAGACATTGATACGTTTCTTTTAGCCTTGTTTATTGTTACATTAGACTTAAAATCTAAAGTAATCAAAGTTTCGTTTATGAAAGCCGTAGTTCTCTAGCTTACTATGAATACCTCCTAGAATATCAAACAATCGGAGGACACTCTTCCCACGCGTTAACCGTTGAGTTGTAAATATTTTGGCTACGATACTGAAATGTGGCATTTCTAAACGTTGTCTTATAACTGCGGTGTATTTACAATCAGCTGAGTAGAACAATAAGAAGTGTGGTTCACTAACAGTTATCATGCACGGTTACTAAAATTTCGCTGGTTGAAAATAAAAGATGAAAATTCACTTAAGGACGTTCGCGCCCATTGCTACTGCGCATCTCTAGTGCGCACGCTATTCATTGGTCACGCGCGTGCCACGTCATTTTTAAGCGCGCGCACGGATTCAAAAACTCAACAAAACATAGGGCTGATGACCTTTGCGTTAACTTTGTGTGCGAATATTTTTGTTGGATGCTCGGTGACCCCCACTTTTTTTTCGGCAGATCACTTCCTTTTCTGATTCTTTCCATTATACTAAAAAACAAAAAAAATCTGTACGTGGGAAGTTTTAATTATTTCTCATATACTATTCAAATAGGACCGAATTGGTACGTGGATACAGGTGTGTGTAACTTAGAAGTTGCAATTTTTAGGGCTAATTCTAGCTGATTTAATGACATATGTAGCAAAGATCTATCAAATACGCCTATATATGCTGTTTTAAGCACATATAACTTAGATATGATTCTTCAACTTAAATATATGCCGATAGTAATGAATCCGGCCAGAATCGCCTCGAATGACTGGAAATCCTAGAAATGCTATGGTCCGGGCTGTGCCTTATCTTCAAAACGAGTTCGGTGACCCCCGATTTTTTTTACGTTTTTAATCTAATCTTATCATTTTCTACCTGCAGTCAAAGTTTTAAAAAAATCTGTGTGTGGGAAGTTTTTGGGCGCGAACGTCCTTAAACTTTCATATTTCTGTATACAGTCGAACCTCAGATTGCGGCAACCTCTCATAAGCGACCGCCTCTCCTCTCCTTTTAGGGTAAATATTAAAAATATTTATATTTTGGAACGCGCAAACAGTTTCAAAACAGCACAACGTTGCGGATTGCAAAAAACGATCTCGTTATTTCGCTTGGCCGCCTAACACCTTGAAGGCAGTAATGCAGAAACGTCGGTTGATTTATACCAAAAGCCGCCATTAAGCGTCCTTTTTTAAAACTATTTTTAACATTTACTTGGAGTATGAAAAATGCTCTATACCTTTTAGAGTACTGACCCAAAACATATATCACAGTGTGTTCAACCTTGGTCCCAGGGCCTTTTCCCAGGTTCTAAACAACACACTGTCAACCTCGTTCCTAGGGCCACGCCATGGAAAAGGCCCTAGGAACGATGTTGATAGTGTGTTGTTTAGAAGTGCTACCTCTTTAGCCTGCGAAAACAGCCGTCCTTCTTCGCTCCCGGCCACTCGGGCCGGGAGCGAAGAAGGACGGCTGTTTTCGCAGGCTACTACCTCTTAGGCCATTTACTTTTTTTTGTTTACTGTCGAATGCGTTCCCTGATTTTAGGTCTGTCGGTCTATCGGTCGGAAAAAAAAAGCCAAAAAAAGAAAAAGAAGGGAGAAGAAGTCTCGAACTAGGAGGCCCAGTACCTCAGCATAAGAACATGCGGAGCCTGGAAATGACAAGACGTAGTTAAACTCAAACGTGAACAGCGAAAAAAAGATGACCAAAACATTGACTCTATTGCAGAGTAAACTGACCATGTTTTCAAATTATGTGTAATTACCTTCATAACTTGTTTTTGGAAAACGCGAAAACCTGGGTCGGTCGAACGATCAGGCTAAACGGTCAAAAACGGGGAATAGCCTTAGGGGCCAAAAAAAATTACGCCACGCCCACGAACGAGGACCTTGGACAAACAAGTAACTGGTTAAAACTAGTGGCAGCACATCTTCCTTTAGTAGAATTCTACTAGTACACTAATGCAAATGCTGTAATGTGATTGGCTGAGCCATTGCACACTATCAGCCATTAGTGTGCAGAAGTTGGAACTCGTCTACGAAATGGCGACGTTTTTTTCGTTTTGCCAAAGTTTTGGAGGAAAATTTTGATGAAAATGGATAATTAAAATCCTGGGAAGACTAAACGAAGGGCATTTACGGTTTCTTGACTTAAAAAAAGTTAAAATTATATAAAAATGTTGCGCGCGCGTACACGACTTCAATTTTAATTGCAGACTCAATCCGGGCGATCTTTTTAAGGTCCAAAGTTTACTGGATAATACGTCCAGAAATAATTGGAAACCGTTATTTGAATTAAACTTTAGTAAGAATTCTGCTAAAACAATTAGATTATTCGCTCTCGATTTCCATGAGGTGATAGTTGATTCGGCCTTCGGCCTCATCAACTATCACCTCACAGAAATCTCGAGCTCATAATCTAATTGTTAAATAGCCCGACTTACGATCTTAGATCGTCTTGTTAATTGATGTTTGCCGGGCTTCATAACCAGTCCCCTCTACTAACTATGAGCAAACGCAGTCAGTAGTTGGTATTGCACTGTGATCATGACTATCAGGGCCGGGTCCAGAAAATTCAGCTAGAGGGGGCCGAAGCAAGTGCTGCAGAGCAACAACAACTTAATTCACTCGCACAGCTTTATAAAAAAATATAAAAATAAAAATGTACAGTTTGAGTCTGGAGATTGAAGTAAACCGAAGGTAGTCAGTCTCTAATTATCGTAATGTTTGTATAGATATTTAAGAGAATACAGGACTGTTAACATGTGCACATGGTATAATAGTATACAGGTCACAGACGAGCAAGCAGAACACTCGATATGCAGTGGAAGATATCTGGGCCTAAAGCAATTTGTTTTGAATAATTTAAGAACGGTTCGCTTACAAAACTCAATAACAGCTTGAGGAATAATAACTGGAAAGAAAACATCTACCAATATACAGATTCAAATGAATTCGGTTTGAAATGACAACAGGGGAGCTTTATAATTTGTATTTTCCAAGGATAAAAAACATGAATGCATTCATTTCGTGGCGTTTGTGCAACTCTCGTGTAAAATGAGTCCACAAGGAATTAAATAGAGTGGTTATTTCAAAGAAAATTGTTCAGTTAGGATGTGAACTAAATGTTAATTTTGAATACTGATTTCAAATCCAGTTGTTTTAAGAATGAGACAACCGCGGTCTATTCACATCATTTGGAAAACACTGGGAAAAGAAATCCATTTTAATTTAAACGCCGTTGAATTATTTATCTCCTCACGGCTCTTGTCAGCATCGAAATCATTAAAATTTAACGAAAGAGCAAATATTGAGAGTTTTGCCCTCGACATAAACAATTTTTAATTTTCGATTGTGAACTCGATCGTAACCTGAGTAAACGTGTGGCAACAAGGAAAAATAACATGTGGATCTGCGATTGACAGTTGTGTCGAATGTGCCATGTTGTATTGTTCCTGATCAAATGTTTACGAGTTGTAAACCAAACTCTTTGATCTCAACCAATCACTTTCAATTGAAATCCGTCTAATTGTTGTCGCGCAGTACGTCAGGTCAGCTTTTTGTCAGTGGCCCAAAATTTGCATACGGGAAGCGCTGTTTTTCCCGGCGACACACAGAATTTTATTGTGTATCCCGAGGCTGGTGTTCAAAGCAATTGACCTGAAAATAACTCTGCCTTAACAGTTGGTCTTGCACTGGAGTAAAGAATTCACCCGATTTAACGCGGAGAGGAAACTCTCGTTGACGGCAATGTAGATTCTAAGATATTCCGTTTAAAATCAACCACCAACAGCCATGATCAGTGACTTTTCGCTCGGCTACGGTTACCTTCCAGTTTGTTGGGCGCTTTTCACATCTTTCACGTTTTTATTATGCTACGGCATCGCCGTTTCGCTTGATCACATCTACCCGTTCGTTCCCGCCATAAGCGACACTGGCGCCAGGATCCCCGAGGCAAACATCTTCTCGGAGTTCTTCAACTTCTCCTTGGTATTGATGGTGCTTAGCCTGTTCGTCCGCTACCTTCAGTTCCAGATGTTGACGAAAGGCCTGGACTCAGAAGACCGTCGTCTTGACCGTCTCAACAAGTTGGGTTT
>JAHPZR010017728.1:10000-34391 GCA_019787425.1 Platygyra sinensis
TAGTTAATGATAATAAGGGGAAAATATACTATCATCAAGTATCATGGGCCGTTTGACCGGGACCTTGACTTTAATAAAACATTATGAATTTGAGTTTATGTCAAAATTAATACATCAATTAATTTATTTGTCTATAAAATTTGTTAATTTGTTTATTTTTAGATTTTCAATATAGGCCCGAGAAATTGTAAAATTGAATCAATATGACACGAAAGAAAACGTTGAAATGGGTGTACATACAAAATAGGTTTAGGCATATGAATTTGAATGCGATGTATAAATCGTAAAACGAAATTTAACTGGGGCTGGAGAGTTGAAGATTTAGGGGAGTTTAGGAATTTTGGTTGTAAAGCTAAGATGGTCTATGCAGTGGCGCTTAGAAAACGATACTCGAACTTAAAAAGTGAAGAGAAGTTTTCATTTATTTCATGTTGGAATAAATAGTCGAAAAAGCGATGTACTTCGCAGAACAGCACAGTCTCTCAAAGGATAGTGGTTTCGTGTTTTACCTGGCCATATAGGAAATAGAGGAAAAGTTAAAAGAACAGACAGTCCTAGAACGTATATAATTAATAATCCCTAAGTATTGATCGTTTAATATTTCTGTTTTATTTTATGAAGGGGCTGGTACCCTTATGACAATAATGGAAGTCAAATTAAAATATTGTGCTCTATTCTGACTAGTACTAGCAATCGTATTTATCCTTCCAAAGCAAAGTCTGCAAGAAAATCATCTCAATTATTTTTTGACTTTTTCCCTTACTTTTCTTCTGACAGTTACTTGCTATCAATAAGGTTTTAGACAAATAGACCTATTAGGTTCGATTTCTCTATGTAAAAGCTTGTCCTGGTATACTAATGAGATAGTTCTGATATTTTATAAGATAGTTAATGGAAGGAACCTGGCAAAGTTCTTTGTTTTGTTAGCTTTTTTTGATTTTCGATATTGGCTGCAAAATACGAAAGATGGTTACGTGTGTTCATACAACTAACCAATAGCAGGCCAGCATTGTGATTATGTAATTAATGCATAGTCAATGAGCATCAAACAAAAGATGTGCAGGCTTAAGAACCTCAGCCAATTTCTTTGCTTCTTTATTGTTTACCGAGCTTTTTAACTATTCCCTCTACTAACTATGACTAGAATTTCCAGTGTACTTAAACGAGCAAAGTAACATTTTGAATTTATGTTAAGCCCCTTTTTTAGATAATCCAGCAGATTGTTATAACATACAAAGAAAAAAAAACAATAACTCGCGGTAGCTGTTCTTCGCTGGGTAATGAAAAGGAAATGTTGGTTTTACAGAAAAGTATCCTGATTTTCCGGGGAGTTACTTTCTTATATGGTCTGTATAGGTATGTCAGCCACAAAGGGTATGGTGTTTCAGCCAGTTTTGGTCATAAATAGGGTATCAATTTTGGTTATTTTGGTCATAAACAGAGTATATTTTCTGCACTTTTGTCTTGAACTGGATATGTTTTTTAAAAGAAGCTACTTTTTCATTATTTTCAATAAAAGCATCAACAAAAGCCTTTCATAAATTATGTTTAGGACCAGCGGCAATAGCGATGTTTCTTGTTTACAAACATTAACGTCATATTTCTTTTGATATTCAAATTTGCCAGCCACTGAACAATAGCATGCATTGTTTCAACAGCCAATAAACCTCTGGTTGGCACATGAATGACAATAGGTGACGTAACGAGAAACATCGCTATGGTCATAAATAGGATACCAAATTTTAGGTCAGGTCATAAAGAGGGTCGGGAAAATCGCAGAACTTGGTCATGAATTGGGTAAGGGTTTAATTGGAAAGCGGGCCGCACACCCCCACCCTAATTTTTCTGGGAGAACCCCCCTGGCCCAATATCAAGCATCCTATGGGCAACTGTGCATGTAATTTGACAAAAGCTTCACTTTGCTCAATACGTTTTCAATTAGGGTGCGTTCCAGAAGAAACCAGATTTTAGAATTTTGTTATAATGTGATTATAACAGTCCTGGGACATTTTTACGTTGGTTTGCTAAGGTGCACTTACTGAACTCTTGTACGCCGGAGTGCACTGAATACAGTGATGAAGACATGTGCGATGTTCCTTAGAGCAGTATTGTTGTATTAAATATTGTTGTAAGTTAATCCTAACTTTCAATTAAAATTGAGGACTTAATGGCTGGATAACCTCTCTTTAAATGATAAATCACAGAAAAATAACGAATAGAAAAATACATGGGCTGATGTTCGATATAACTCCAAAGAAATAGAAAAGTTGACGAAGTCTCATTACTCATTATTTCTCTGGCTCTAAAAAGGATAGAAGACAGTTTCATCGCGTTCCTATCGAGTTTTTGCAATTGGTATAAATCTAGTAGGTTCTATCAAGAACGCCGTTTTCTTTGCGTTTTCGAAGTTTCACCGGTGTGAAGAAGATTTAGATAAACTTTTGAACAATTAGTAGACTTAAAATAAAACAATTCGATTATCCCCTCCCGATTTTGTACGCGTATCACTCGATAGAAATCTCTAGGTTTTAAACTAATTGTTGAATGGAACTTTCTTGAAAGTTTGGGAGAACGGACTCGAAAAAGCTGCGAAAACACGTCTATCGACTAGTTCAAACAGCATTCTTTGTTCTAACCAGGCGTAGTCGATTTGCAAAAATCGATAACAATCGATAATTTATTTCTTCAGAAATATCAGTTGATTGTTATCGACTGAAAAAAAAACAATAAAACAAAACACACCTAATACGAAGTCTTACCGCGGAATTGTAGGAGATCTTAATCGTCTCTTTTAACAAATGAACCAACTGTAAGCCATCGCGCGCTACGCTCGCACTCTGTTCCGTGCTGGCAAAATAGTAATTTAGCTTTCAAAATTTATGTCAATACCAGCTTCGTTATTTTACGTAAGAGCATATAGAGCAAATTTTATGTGTATTCAAGAGTCATATATTTGTTAGCCCATGACTAGGTGGTCTTAACCTCGTTTCCAGGGTCTCTCATCTTACCGCCCTCTTGGGATCTTGGAAGCGAGGTGCATTCCCGCGCCAGCAGTTTAAGACTGGCGTCCTTGGCTTTTGGAATGGGAAGTATGCTGGGAATAATTAACAATTATTGGCTAATCACCTCCGAGCTAGCCAATCAGCGCGAGCGAAAAGTACTATTCACTTGTGTGGTATATACTAATGTTTATTAGCAATTTTAGGCAGCCAAATCAACAGGTAAGTTAAGATAACACGTAAAGTGGGCCTGGGTGTTTAATTGTGTATTAACTACCTCAGTAACCCTGTCATGGTGTGGGACAGCTTGAAGAACAAAATCCGAGGAAAGGGAGTTGTAACTATTCACAGGCCATTTCGATCGGCGAGGATATTGGGGGAATCAAGTATTTCAACTGACCACACGCAAATTTAAAGGTTTAATTTAAGCAGTTTCTGCATTTTGCTCAATCACGCAGTTAGTAACTCATCGAGAAGCAAGGCTCCTCGATTTCAACCGAGTCCGTTGCGATCCTCTCGATCGGACTCTAACACAGATATGTATTGTCCTTCGCTACGTTGTTTCTGGTCTTCCTCTCTCAGTAAATCTTTCAGTTGTTTTGCTTCTGATTTCTAATACACTGCAGTGCTAGTGATGGAAACCTCACGTTTTCATTCCAATAATTTATCCACAATTTTCCCGCCTAAAATTTTATCTCGAACAAGGTGCGTACACCAATTGTATTTGTGTGACACCTAGTCAAGAAAGGGATAGGCATTGAAGGTGACCGATTATTTGAAAGTCGTTAACGTTATGATGATTTAAGGAAAGAAAAACAAGAGAAGAGACAAATTTTTTTATTCTAGATGGACCTTTCTAATGAAAATTCTGAACAGAGCTAGGAAACCTGTATTTCTGGAATTTTTACACTGTTCTTCAACAAAAGAATACGGCCAAATCTGAATAAAATTGTTGTGGTTCCCACAGGAATTTTGGTTTAACAAAAGCCTGGAGTTTTTGAACAAGTTCAGTTAAGTGGTTTTTGTTCTCAAGATGCTCTTCGCGAAAGGTCGTGGGTTTTAACTAGTATCCGGCGTGCGCGGGGAGCATAAATGAACTAATAGTTACATGGAAACTAGAGGCCTTTTTGCCGACAAATACAAAGATGATTTCCAGACAGTACTTCGCACTGTCGAGAGCCTTGCAATTTTGCTTTGTTCATCACATGACATCACAAAAACTCATTTCGCAACTACTTACACGAATTACAATCAAAGTTTTGAACATAGCTACCATTGTGGATGCAAACCTTTTTGCTTCGTTCTTTCTCATCACTCGATGAAAGACCAACGTCACAGCTGTAAAATCAATGAAGCTGTTGGAATAAGAATTTTAGAGGCCTCAGAAATAAGGTATGTGGTTCGTAACGGATACATCGTTTCGCATTCCATCGAGTCGGAACTTGTAATGGTTATAAACATCAGGCTGCTGAGACTGCGCAGTACAGGCTGGAAATCATCTTGAAATGGCCAAACTCGATACCGTATGTACTCGAATAAGAGCCGCGGCGCTTTTTTAATTTTGACGTATCTCCGGCGTGGCCCTTATTCGAGGGCGACGTTTATTTAAAAGGCTCATACCACAAAGACAAAACATTTTGATTGTACAATTTAATTTACTTCATGAGCATTTTTTATGGCTTACAGGCTTGAAGCTAACCTTAGCTTTGGCAGCGTCGTGAATACTTTTCTGCAGTTTTTCAACAAGATCCAACAACGCTTCACTGGATGCCAATATGTCTTGACTGTTGCTGAAAGTTCGCAAGATCTATCTTATAAAAATACTCGAAGATGAAGTGCAGCTTCGGTGTGGCCCACCCCATGTGCGGCGCTTAATCGTGGCTGGCGTTTATTGCAGTAAATACGGTCCCGGGAATACGGTACCCTATTTCTGACCAAAACCGATGGTTACCATACCCTTTGGGGCCTCACATACCTATATAGCCCATGTAAGGGAGTACCCCCCCCCCCCCCGGCTCTTCGCTTGCTCACGCTTTCTGAGAAACTGCAAACTGACTGCGAGAAACTGAGAAAACTACTGTCTTTTTAATCTTCTTTTTTCCAGGAGCATACTAAAATTACTGTTACACTCCACTACGTTGATCGAATACTTGTTGGCGTTTGTGGAATTACCTACTGTTCACTTCAGGCGGTCATTACCCTTTACCTTAGTAAATTCCAAATCAGTCTTGTCAAGCTTTTCGTCCTTCGCACCGTAATCTCGATTCTTCTTTGCGTCAGCGGTTCAGTGCACGTGACTATGGACATAGTGATCGCAATTCGTCTTTTTAATATTTGGAAGGGAACCACCAACTTTACAAGCCATGGTACTCCAGTTGAAAAGATACAATGCCGATCTCACAGATTTTGTTAGTGACATATCAGTGAACGGCTGATGTTCTTGCTTTTTGCGGTGTTTTCGGCCACCTACTTCAAAGAATTTTTCGAGACCTGGGTATCGAAATGAGTTGTTTCTCGAAGGATAGTTGAAGACAGCGGGGAACTTTAATCAAAAACTATTCACCCATGATTCAACGAGAGAGCGCAGGCTCTGATCAAGACTGAACATGGCAATTTATTATAGATTTCCATGACACCGATACGTTTAGTTTTAATTGTTCATTTTCGCTTGCGTATGTATTTCGAAAAGAAAAATTCAATATCACTGTGAATATTCAAATGTGTATCGTCTGGAAATAAAATAACCCCTCCAGAATACAATACAGAATATTAAACGATCGGTCTTATTGGACCTACTTGAAATACTTATCTTGTGTTCTTTTACAAATTCTGTTTATTGTGTGTGACCTATTGATGATTATAATGTAAAACTTTAATACCTGGTCGCTCGAGGAAACAGTCAATTTTGTTTTATTCAAAGCCTAAAAGCATTCCTGAGCACAGTCCTGAGGTAGAATTACGTGACGGCAAACTTGAAGAAGTAAGTGTTTCTCTAGGAAACGTCATTATAGGTCTGTTGGTGAAGGAGATTCTCTACGGCCATGTGAATTGGTTTTTCCTGTTTCCTGTCACTTTGTCAGTTTGTATCAGTCCGTTTCCCGTATTTTCAGATATTGCAGACAGGGCATGTCGTTCAATCTTCTTGTTTTTGCAACTTCTTTCATGATTTCCTTCCCTGTTATTACAATTTAATAAAAGCCGCAAACCACGCTGCAGCTCCTTCGTGCCATCCTTGCCAACTTGATCCAACTCCGTTATGACAGCTCCTGTTGCTTGCTTTTTACAAAACCAACTACTTCACTTTGCGACTTATCACACTTTTAAGGTGGCTCAAAACAGTTTACAGCACAGTCCAAGACTTAGATTTTGATGGGACATAGTTACCACTTTTTATCAATTGATGCTACAATCATAGTATGAAAAACTGTCCAATCACTGGTGAACACGCTGGTATTATTTTCGTGACACAATAGGTTACCATAGCAATACTTTGAGCTGCTAAAAGCACCCTTAGTTTTAGCTTTAAGCGCTTATATTTCATAAAAGGCAGAGTGAAATTTTTTCTTATTGTAGAATTTTGATAAGCTGGATGAGATGCAACTTTTGGCAAAGTGTAAAAAAATTCTGTACATGGGGTTTAGAGCCACCTTAAATTTTCGAAAATTTAAGATGGCTCTGAACCACATGTACAGAATTATGGGGAGTACCCCCCTCCCGGGCATGTTGTTCTAGGAATACTATACATCAGTGAGCTCATCTACAGCAACACAAGTATCTCTGTCCAGCTTCATCAGAGGAGCTGAACGCAGTCTAGCCACTGGCAAGAACAGACAACAGCGATACTTGCGTAAACAGACATTAACAGCACGATTGAGTTAAGGCCAAGCGACAAAACTTTTTGGCAGCCAATAATACTAGCTCTCTGTTATGCCTTCCCATAAATAAACTGAGCAAACGTTTACACTCAGCTGCAAGCCTCGTCATAATTGTTGAAACACTTCAGTTTTCACTCATTTCACCACTTCCTACTTCAGTGCAATGTTGTTTAATCACTTTGAACTTGCACATGAACGCACTCGGTTATTTTAACTTTCAACATTGATAGGAGGTTTTCGGACTCGTAATTACAAGTACTTGCTATGATCGAAATTCGAAACATTTGCATTTGTTTTAACTAAATGTGACTAACTGTTTTACAGTTAGAGACCACATTAATCGCACAGTCCGTGTTGGTACAACAGACATCAAACCCGTGTCTGAAGTGCACAATCTTGTCTCCTGGTTTGAATCTAACTTCTCCATGTCTATCCATATTTCCAAGTTGTTGTAGCGCAGCATTTTTCTGTTTCCACAATATTAAGCAAATAAATAAATTTTTGGCTAGAGATAAATTAGAAATTGTTCCGCATGCTTTCATCACAAGCAGAATTGACTATTGCAATGGACTTCTTTATGGTCTTCCAGATTGTGAAATAACTAAACTGCAGAGAGTACAGAGCGCAGCAGCTACAATCATGGACAAAAGTCTTGGGACAAATTTACATTTGTGGCGCTTTTCCATACGCACCAAACAACAGTCACGTGCTAATTCATCTTCACTTGTTCAGCCCCTCCCCCCACCTCCACCCCCGCCCCCCGCTACAATGTTGGACACGTGTATACGCTATTTCTCCAGAGATTCAACATTGTATTAGGGGGGGGGGGGGGGGGGGGAGCAAGGAACGCATTTTGAAACGGATATATAACAGTGCTTTTTAAAAACTCCGTTTTAAAAACACAGAAAATTAATGCAATAACGCAAGTGTCCCAAGTAATTTTGTCCACAATTGTCTGATTTTTACGTCTTAAGGAAAAATGTACAATTACGATGTTTTTAGCCCTAAATGCATTTAGAACCCAAGAGTGCAAACACCTGAGATTAGAAAGGCATTTCTAAGAGCTTTTATACGGCTTTTCCGTATTTTTTTTAACTGTTTTGTACCCGCCGGGAAAGGTGTTGATCTCACATAATATAGAAACTTTTGTATGTGATGGCATTATCTTACGATCCAGTTCTTAACACTGGCTTATATACTATGATGGCTAAGTCCGATGATCCAGTTTTAATGATAATTAATGCAATTGAAACTTAACATTAGATAAGTGTTTAGTTCACCCTAAAAGTCCAAACATTAGATATGTGTTAAGTTCACCTTAAACAGTCCAGAAGCTTAGGTGATTATTTGCGCATGCAGTTAATTAGGTTTGAGGAGCTCTCTCCTGTTTTTTCCCTAGTCAGCATAAGTAGCTTTTCCGGTTTTTTCGCTTCTTGCCTTCAATATTATAATATTATGTATTCCTACCTAATTTAACTGTGTATCATTTTGGCTTATAGTGAATTTATAATAATTTGTATTTCTACTGAGCCTACAATGGCTTACTCTGGCTTGTAAGTAGCTTCATAGGCGTACGGGCCGGGGGGGCGGGGGGGGCTGCAGCCCCCCCAGTCACAGAAAATTTTGAATTTTTCGGGCAAAACGCTGATGATTCGGGCAAAAGTGCTCGGGAGAAAACATTCTAAAAGGTAGTCAAGGCCAGGCTTATAGGCTACTTTCACTGACGTTTGTCTTGTCAAAACGGAGTTAAGGTCAAATGATCTAAGGATCCACAATTGCAGGTATTCTGTTTTGGAAAAGCCATATGTCAATTAAATGTGTACCGTGGAAATCCACGATGTTATTTCCATTAGTGACAAAAGGATGAAAGCAAAGGACGACCAAGATGGGCTTCTGCCAAGACTTATGTTTTTGTGGTGGCTCTGAAAAGAGCCCTTTTGAATGGCTCCGCAAAGTGCCGGTTTAAAATTTTCCTGTACTTCTCGTACGAGCAACAATTAACTGTTTCTTTTTGAAGTCATAGGCTAGGAGTATGCAATGTTTCAAAATAACTACAGTGGAATCCTGATTTTTCGAACCCACAGTTTTTCGATCCTCCCGATAACTCAAACCAAAAGTCGTTTCCCTCTCCTCAGTCAAACGCCGTAATTTCGCGAACTGTCCGATTTTTAAAAGCAATTTTCACCAGTTCCCTTGGAGGTTCCAAAAAATCGGAATTCCGCTGTGTTTCCGGAATGATAACAGTCTCATTAGACGTGAGAATTGGGAACGTTTTTGTTTTTACTGCGATTTGAGTACGTATATACAACTGACGCTTTCGGGCGTTTTGTAATTTTTTTTCGGGCAAAAAGGTCACCGCCCCCCCAACTCCGAAGGTGCCCGTACGCCTACGAGTAGCTTACAAGCATTCTTGTACGTTTACAACTGGGCCGCAATAAGGTTGTAATGGGAAATGATTTGAAGATGGCTCGACTCTTAGTGATCGACTTTTATCTTTTTTACTGCTTTTTCCACCCTTCTAGTGAATGGTAAATGCGAGACTGCGAGAAGGTGAGACTAGTGTTCTTCTCTGCGAGCCCGAGGCATTTTACGACATCAACTACGAGCTCAAACATGAGATATAATGTCTTAAAGCAAACAAAGAATTCTGTACTTTGAGGCTTTCTTAGCCTTTCAAAAAACTGAGACTCCGAGACGCACATAACCGATTAAACAACGAGACTGCGAAACCCGAAAATTTTGCGAGATCCGTGGTTTTCAAGCGGATCATTTGCAACCCCTTCAAGGACAACAAACTTGGAAAAAGCTGGCTAACATTTTGCAAAATGGACAATCCTGCGGTGACATTACTCCCTTATATTTAAGCAATATGCAACTGCTCATAGCAAAGTTTCTAGGCCTATACAAAAACATGTTAAATAGCTGCCAAATGGCAGATGACGTAACTCTGGTTGGCATAACAACTACAGGTAGTCGTTACTAATTTATAGCGACAAAGTGGCTGCGATAAAAATTGTACGATATTCACCTCGATTATCCCTGCGAGGTTTATTAAGAACTACAAGTATGTCGAGATCTGCCTTAGTCAGAACACCAGTTAACCTTGCCTCACTAGCTAAAGAGCGATGAAACTTTTCATAGTAGAGGCTTGTCGCTCTCTGCCATTTTTCACGTTATCTCTTCTTTTAGACATTCGGATTGCCTGATAATGACGCGAAGTCAATGTTTTCTTTTATGTTTCAACATTATTATATGGCTCTGTCTCACAAGGACTGGGAATTACCAAATTCACGAATTTGATTGGCTAAAATAGATATTGACCGCGGTCTAGGTTTTCCCATCTAGACCGGCATCTAGACCAGTTATGTTTTGAAGCGAAAATGTTGCGAACTAACATGCAATATCAATGACTTTTTTCATCTGAGAATATTTATTTCTGTAAGTATCAAAAAGCTGATGAGAAAATAAAGTAAAGAGGACGGGCAAACTTTGAAAGAATTAAATTCGGCCGCTCATCACCATTTGCAAGGAAACTGTCACTTAGTACAAACCAGTCGCATTAAACGAATTAAATTGTTCTTGTTTTTGCCATATAATAAACATCTTATTAACCGAGCTAAGTCGGTCTGTATGGGAGTATCTTGACCTCGGTCGTGTGTACAGACCTCCCTGCATTCGGTCTGCACTTACGACCTCGGTCAAGATTCTCCCATGCAGACCTCCTGCTCGGTTAATAAGAGCTAATTATTAGACTATTTTACAGCATTTCATATTATAGAAGGTGAAGAACGAACGTAAAGTGCCATATAAAACAGTAAATCGTTTTACAAATTATTTATAAAATGGAGACCCTTCAGAGTCGAAACCAGTGAAAATTTCAACTCAAATCTTTGCTATAGTATTGACCTGCTTTAAATCTGGCGATAATATCTCGGTTACGCATTTGCATTGCAAATCTATTCCAAAACGCGCGTGTCCATGCTACTAATTATTCAGTTCGCTTGCCACCATCTTCGTTGAATCTCGATGGCGGCCTTCGGCTTACGTTTGAGCAAGGAAACAACGAAAGATCTGTTACACTGAAACAGGAGACCAGGAGAGTGTTAAAGAGGTTGGTAAAAGTTCCCTGGGCAGGCACCAAATGGACCGAAACAAAGATAACTAACGCGAACATGATTTGGACAAAACACAAGGTACACGTGGTTTGATGCTGAAGTAGTGAAAGAGTTAAATTAACTCGCTCTCTCGTACCTTTAACATATGTTCCAGGGATTTATTTGAGTTTGTCTCGCTAATGAACGTCAATTCATTGACGGTTCATAATTCTTAGACTTATATTGTTTTTGTCTCGCTTCAGAAAAAAAGCTTTACTTTAAGTAAATTATAATAGTTCACAAAGATGAAATATCTGTAAACTACGGCAGAACACTTTTAATGTAGTATGAATCCTTTAGAAGGACGTCGAATCTTTGTAAAGATGTTTAGTTATAGTGTTGCCCTCATCGAGCCAATGTTCGTATGGTAAATTATCTGACGGTGTTTTTTCATTCCATAGCTTAGGGACAAAGGCTGAAGGTGATGATCGATTCGCTCCTCTGTCGAAAAGAGCATCTATTATGGTAAGTTAGGAATCTTTTACAATTAAAGCTGTTTTTTGTTACAATGTGAGTATACGCTCCATTATCCGTATAATTTTCAAGACTATACTTCCACGTAATTTATAACCATACCTTTGCCGGACCAAAATCTGATCGGTCCCAAAAAAACACATCAAAATTTGCTAATCGACGGCAAGTCTTTTCGGTTACATCTAGCTTCAGAGTCTCTAAAATGATAACTTAGAAGAAAAATGGTATTAATCGAAATTAAACAGCTGATTTTTACCGACACGCTTTGTTGCTTTAACCGCGAGTGGCCAGGTAAGTTATCTTCTTGTAAGATTTTTCTTGGCAAAAAAGTTTCAACCTTAGTATTTTTTTCTTGATATTACTAAACCAAGGGCTGAACTTTGCAGGGATATTAAGACTTCCCGATATAAAACATGGGCATGGAAAATATAAGGTCTGAAAAACAGGCCATTTCCGGTTGCTTCCCATATGCTTCAAATAGGTCCAAGTTGACATAACAGTCACTGGCAAACGAAAAATTCCCATGAGCTGATTTGTTTACCCATAGAAGGCTAAGAACAGGGCATTACAAAGATACTTTTCTTTTTGTCTAAAATTAATTGTACGTTGCTAAAAGAGAGATTGAAAAGTGGCCAAAATTGTACTGAAAATCAGCCTCTGCAGGGGGACCCCTAAAGGGCTGATATCCAGAACTCGGCTAAAAAAAGTTCATTGAAGCTGAAACTTTGGCATATTACATAAGTCCACATAACAACATTGTGTACCAATTTTAAGCCAAATCGGCGACCCTCATTTCCAAGTCTGCCCCGGCCCGGTCTCTCAGGTAGAAGCTCTTAAATGTGTTATTTCTACAAAAGCTAACAAATGGATTGTAGATTGGCTGTTTCAATTGATATTTTAATTTTGCGGCGCATTTCTAAAAGGTTCCTGCAAAGTAGAAATAGCTTTGTTTACCTCAGTATGATGAAATAGTACTTATGGCAATCGTGACCTTGGGT
Organism: Platygyra sinensis; assembly: GCA_019787425.1. NCBI lineage: Eukaryota > Metazoa > Cnidaria > Anthozoa > Scleractinia > Merulinidae > Platygyra > Platygyra sinensis. The sequence goes on from JAHPZR010017728.1 coordinate 22,501, forward strand.
TTTTCTCCGAGACATTTATTGTTAGCGATTTCTGCTAACCCAGTGAAAGTTTTTACTATGATAAGTAAATGATTCACGAAGTTAAACAGGTCGTTGTGCTCTTCGCCGCTTAGCAGAACATTGAATTTCACTTTGTGGATCTCCGAAGTTCTGGCGCTAGAACTACAAGTATCGTCGGTAGCCACAGGATAAAACGACTATAACTCTTTCTGTAGCAAAGCTGGCATAACTATTGCCATATCCAGGGCCATCTAGCGTTTTAGCTTTTGAAAATATCCCCTCAAGACAATAAATGTGAACCTTTGAAGAGATTGAGCAACTGAATCAGTTGAGCATGGAGTCGATAACTGGTATGCTTTTACACCACATAAACTTTTCTGGCATCTGATTAAAACAAAATACTCTCTGACAGTTTCAATTAGATAACTGTTAACCAGACACACTTGGGTTTGAAAGGAGACACCGGCGGCTTTGGCTGGTGGGACGTTTGCTTGGGTCGTGGCGATTTCCCGAATTCCCAACAAAGAGGCGAAGAAATCCAGCATCCCATGCCCAAATTTTGGCGAGTCCCGCTTCCCGGCGAGCAGTCAAATCCCGGATCCCGTCAAGATATTTGTCGTTTTCCCGATTCCCGCACGGTATTTTGGTCGAGTCCCGGATCCCGAGAATACCCTTCCCTGAGACCCTGTAAGAACTATCATCATGTATTAATGCCTTGATTCAGTGCTAGCTAAAACTGGATGCGCCCCGAAAGTTACAAATGGGTGGATTTTTTAAAACTGCCTGGGGCTCTGACACGGTTGACATTTAGAAATAAAGTAACCTCTATTTCAGTGGGTAAATTGTTCAACAAGTTTTCACAAGCTTTCGGCCTGGTCACTGTCTAGGATGTCACTTCCTGCCCACCAAGAACTGCTAAATTCTAGTCTTGTGTAATTTAGCTTTTGTGGGAAGTTCGTGTTTAAATAACAAATAAACTACCACACATTGATTGATTCAAATTTGTTCCCAACAGCAAGTCCACTGGGTTGCAATGAATTCTTACAACAAAACAAAACAACGAATCAACGAGACAGCGAAAACCACACTGGTCAAGGTATGCATGATCATTACCTTCAGGTTCTTATTATAATTATGAAAAAAATACTAAGCGGCTAAAAGTACCTTTTTAAAAGGTATTAGTCAATTGAAAAGCAACAAAAGAGTATCTATAGCAACAATAACAGTTGCCCCCTTTATTTACATATACATATTCTTCTTGGAGAGAATCTCTGTAGAGGTATACTGGCTTAACCAGCGGTCGAGCTATTTTTGAAAAAAAGTCCTGATATCTATACTTAGATTACACTTTCTTGCCTAGTTTGGCTGTAATTGACCGGCTAACCGATAAAACATTGAATAATCGGTATTCTTTTCATAACTGGTTGCGGCCATCTTAAATTTAACTCGGCGACGTAAAAAGCTGTGAACTACTTATTTCGTTCATTGTGCCGAAAATAGCATGAACAAAATCTCTAATTGTACACATGATTTAATATTAACACAAACCTACTCCGGAGCTAAATATATGCATTGGCCAAGAAACGTAAAAGACCGGTCTTTATGCGATGAAACCCTCGATTTCATCGCGAATTCAATGGATTCTCGACTGAAATTAGTTACCCAGTTACTTAGGCCAATTCGTAGTAAAAAGCGACGAAGCTTTTTGTTGTAAGCCTTACTGCAAGAGGATCGAACTAGATCTTTTATCTTTGTTGAGCTGCATTTAAAGAAAACCTTTCTTCACCATATTGGTGAATTTTGATGTAGAAGTGTTCGTTATTTCATGACAAGTTGTCAAGGCAACGAGAGCAGTGTGCAGCCCTACTGATTTGGAACAAGGATACTTCTTTCGGGAAAAATATGTTTTAGGCGTTTGAATAGGGATATGCAGACTTCTAAAACGATCTGTAAAACAGTATGTGAGTAAAACAGCAGCGAATTTCCCGGGTTGCTTTTAGCTGTTTTCTCTGTTGAAAAATCTTTGATAATAAATTCTGACTAAATGTTTGCGAATGAACGAATTCAGTTTCAATGTCACGATTCATTTTTGACCACTGAGATGGAAACTCTTCTTGTAAACAATTTCTACCAAAAGTTAATATAGCGGAGAGCTTAACTCTGAAGAATTTCATTGGAGGTGGGCTTAATTATAATTGGAAGAATTTTATCAAGCGGAGATTCGAGGAATGCATGAACGAGGGAGTTCTTCAACCGAATTTTATTGTATGAAAATTTGCTAGCCCACCTCAGTCTCGCAATCGAATGGATTTGGGAAAACTTCCGCAGTCAAATGCGGTGCAGTGGTGTTTTCAGTGTTTTATTTTCCTTTGTTGTTTAGTATGAATTTAGTAAAAAATGCAAATGTATTTTTGAAGGTGAAGTGAATTAAAGACCAAAAACGTCGTGCAGGGGGTGGGGACATTTTAAAAAGAATTTAATAAAATGTGAATTTTGGATGTAGATTCCGCGAAATCTTAACAAAATATTCACAGAAAGTGGGAAGCATATCTCTGTTGTTTTTGTTTTAAGTGACTTGATTTGACTGTTTTGGACTTTTATCTTCCAGAATTTATCAATATTTCATCATGTTTAAACAAACGAAATCACGACCGTGATCTTAATTAGGATAGATTTTGACAATTTTACTTCTCCGTTTACTCCTTAGTTTTTGTTTCGATTGAGAAGATATATCAAACACTCAAGAAAGTGTTCGGTCACATTTCCAAACATCTCGAAGTTCGTGAAAAATACTCCGACACGCGCCGTATTTTCTACTCTCTTCTCCATGTTTGAAGTAATATATCAAACACGAGAGACAGTGTTTCATCGGGATATCCAAACACCGAGAAGAGAGTTGAAAATACGACGTGCAGCGGAGTATGTTTGACGAAATTCGACGTGTTTGGATAGCCGATGAAACACTGTCTCAAGTGTTTGATATATCTTCTCAATCGAAACAAAAGCTAAGGAGTAAACGGAGGAGTAAAATCATCAAAATCTGTGCTAATTAAGACCGAGTGTCCAAACTTCCTTCACGGTTGTGATTTCCTTTGTTTTAACTTGATGAATTTTTAACGAGTTTGAGAAAACGTGGTCAAACACAGTCTTTGGTGGTTGATAAACTCTTTTCTTTAGATAAGAATATATTTATAACAATATTGAGGTTATATTTGGGAAATTTTAAGAGTATAATAAGACCAACCCCAAGGCAGAGTTTAAAAAAGACAGTTTGTGTGAAAATTATTTTGTAATCGCAATTGAGTTATGTGTTTTTAAGCTAAACCTTGTAAAGACGACAAAATTAGCCATAACAACAACAACAAACCAGCACTACTCATGCTCGATGCTAATAACAGTTCTGTATGAATCAGTCGTGTGTCATAATAAGCTTTTTTTGCCCTCAGACTGGCTCCAAAATTTCTTCAACGCCATCAACACACCAGTCACTTGCAAATAATATCCCAAAACATCCTGAAACGGAAATTCGCAGGTACATTTTCATCCTGAAATCGGCAGAAATATAAAAACATTTAGCCTGGGCCGGAAAACAATATTCTTGATATCGACTATGCAAAGAAGTTTTAACACTTTTTGAACTTTGTCTTGAATATCGCGCCGAATACTTGGACTTGAACGCATTACTGCAGGTGTTAGTGCTTTTGAGATTTTTCTAGCCGATAATGCAAGAATTGTTTTCAGGTTCAACTATTGAATGTAAAAATGAAGCCAGAGGATTCAAATGTGCTAGTTGAAACGAAAATATAATGATTTTATATTATACTTGTTTGTGTGATCAATAAAGGCACGACTGCATTCTGGGCACGACTTGTGAGGTTGAAAGCCGGAAAAATTTAAACTTTTAAGGAAAAAAAGAAACTTAGTTCTTCAGCCAAAAAAAATCAGTGTCGAGAAAGCCTATTGCATGTAAACAGAAACTTCGTTTTTCATATTAACACCTGAGATGTTTCGCCTTTGCAATTTATATTCATATACTATTTTTATAACGATTCTAATATTTGTTCTTTTTTGCTTTGTAGGATGGGATTCGAGAAAGTTTATTATCAGTGAACTTCTCGTAGCCGAATGAAACTGCAAATATACTGAATAAAACTATGAAACGTTACGCAGTCTAGAAGTAGAAATGTGTTCTGAAAAAAAAACGGAGACCGTGACATGCGCTTTTGGAAGGAGCCCGATATACCGGCATTAAAAACTAAGTCTTTTAGCGGGAAAATAGACTCACTTTGAAAGGAGTCTGATATGGCAACGGAAAAAAAAAGTTTTTTGGTGGGAAAAATAGTTGCGCTCTTGAACGGAGGCTGATATTGCATCGAAAAAAACTAAGTCTTTTGGCGGGAAAAAAGTCTGCCGTTTTAAATAGAGTCTATCATCAATTCAAAAATAAACAAAGTCTTTTGGCGGGAAAAATCGGTGCAGTTTGCAACTGTATTTTACCAGTCAAAAGACAAATTTTATTTTGATTTGTTACTAGACCCTGTTTAAAAGTGCAGAAAATTTTCCCGGCTCAGCAACCCTACATAGTCAAAAACTAGTAAAAGAGATAGCCTACATTCCGACTAGTTTCCAGGCCCCTTTCAAAAGCGCGTATTTTTTTGTGTTTATCTTGTAAATAAAGCAAGACTTATTTATTGATTCCAACTGTTTTTTCTTTTATTTGTTGATTTAACTATTTACAAGTGTCATTATGTTATTGCATTTCTCTACAATGCTATTACGAGAAGTATCTCCTATTACAAAGATCAATAGAAAAAATCATACGTTTGCAATAAGGTATTAAATGCTTACAATGCAAAATTCTTCTTGAGTAACAATTGATTGGAGGTAAAAGTTCGCTTAGTAGCTACACATACATGCAAATGTTGGCAGAAATTTCCAACTCGACGCTTAATTTAAGACGGATTGTAGTTGATCAAAACTACATTGTACTTTTCGAAGAAATTATAGATGAAAATTCACGATCAAAATGTGAGCAACGTTTACCCTTCTTCATGAAAGCGTAGCAAAGTTTAAAAATGTAAACAAGAGAAGAAAGCTTCATCGCATTTCTGCATTTAAATCAACTTCTAGTGCTGCCACGGAAACAGAGCAACATAACCTCGTATTATTGTCGTTAATGTTCATCTTGAAATATCTAGAACATTGAAATAAGTACCTGTACAGATACATTAACTAACCCTCCGAACAAAATAAACGCACAAGAATTTCAATGACGACAAAATAGCTATATAACGAGGGTCTGTGATAAAAACTACGTCAACCAGTAAACAATGTGGCTGTCGATTAACGATCGCTCTGAATATAAATTTTTGAAACCTCTGGACGTAACTGGGACATTTTGTACAGTTTTAGTCCTCAATTTGGAAGCGAGATTAAAATAAATTTTAGAAAATGGCGAAAGAGATGCAATTATAGGCCAGAGATGTAAATTGTTTTATTATCCAACTGCACCTCGTAGAGTACAAATAACGCCCAAAACGAGTACAAATATAACGCGGTATTTGTACTCCAGAGGACCGGTTAGACAGGTTTGTTTCCTGTTGACCAATCAGATCAGTTAGCAGGGTTTCCCGCGCCAATTCCGTTCCTCGTCGCATACTTCTGTCACGCATTTTCCGTAAATAAATATTCGCGAAATTCGCCAGCACGGACATAAAAATTCGGCGTGTTGGATAATAAATCTCTTATTAGACGTTTTGTTGTGTAGTATCGCTGAGAATTTTTACTCGTTGTTTGTATTTTGACTCGCCCTACGGGCTCGTCAAAATACGGCACAACTCGTAAAAATACTTGGCGATACTACACAACAAAACGTCTAATAAGATATATATATTTGCTTTGTTGTAAGTTATGATCAACCTAAAAAATATTTAGAAGTCTGTATGTTTCATAATCACGATCGTCGTTTGATGATTTTGGTGTATCATCAAGATAAATTAGTCCTAGTTTAATGTCTCGTGAAGCACAGACCATAAAAGTTACTAGTTGTCCTTGAAATTCTCCTCAGCATTTTTTAGTCTTTAAAACCTTCTTTATTACTTTTGATTTTGTTGTTGTTTCTTTCGCGTGTTTCGTCTCCGAGAAATTTCTGCTTCAAGCATCATTTAGTTTGAAAACAGTAAATTTTGGTCATCTCAAAAAATGTTTGCATATCGTAATATAACTCATAGAAACTTTCTTTAAAAAATTGTTCAATCTTCAAACTCTCCTCATCAGCCTTCACTTGTTTCTACGAAAGCTGTATAAGAGAATTTCATTATATATCACCGCTCACGTAGTTGCCTGACCTAGAAAGCCGACCATTATTTCATATTCATATGTGATAATTACAGCGGCTATGTTTTGATCACCGTATACAGGTCTATTGTTGAGATTTCTGTTATTTACCCAATCAGAAGCACCGGGAATGAACGTGTATTTTGTTTTATCCCGAATCCCAATTCTCCATGAGCTAGCAGTCACTCTTTGCCATCCAGCGGACATCTACATGAGGCACTCATCTTTTAGTCCTTTCGTCCGGGGCAGATGTATCTGTAGAAAAAAAATCCTTGTAAATAAATTTGTTGCCTTTTAACTTAACTTCTATCAATTGTAACAAAGAGGGGAATTAATTTCTATTGAGCATTGAAAACGTTTCACCTCAAGAGGCAAGAAGCGCATGGCCTTAATAATTTACACTTTACTTGCATCAATTAAGCTCAAGGTCATTCAAGGTCAGCAAATTTGCCTGGGGGTTAATCCACGTTATTGTCGCGAAAAGCAAGAACTGTTGTTTTGATTTCGAGAAAATACGATAGCAAATTGTTGCATTTGTTCTCTCTCTTCGTACTTGGTTATCTGTCTCTTGAAACAAAATCAATTAGCCATGAGCTAAACGAGGAAATGACTGGGAACGTTAAAATCGATTAATTTGAAAAACTGAGCCTGGTAGCAAAAGGCCATCTTAAACTGGGATGGCCTGCACCTCTTTACAACCTCTATTTTGATTCGTTCTTGTTAATCTGCGCCTCTTTTGTTGTTAGGACTAGGGGCATTATTTGTGTTGTTTACTTAATGTCTTGTCTGGCCAATTATAAAGACCCTTGTAAACGGTGCGTGCTCGGCCCTTAAAGTTAGTTAGTACGTTTTCTAAATTAAATGTGGCTTAATTTAAACACAAAGATGCAATGCAATTTTGAAAAGCCGTGATTCAAGAGGGGTGTCAATCCAAACCATGCAAAGCTTCCTGAAATCGCAATTTCTCAAAAGAGTATAGCATCTTTGAATTTGAACCGAAAACATTGAATTTTGATAAACGTACTAACTTCTAGATGCTCTTTTAGGTACCAGGCGCAACTTTTCAAATTAATCAGTTTTAAATATTCGTACTCAGTCCCTTGCTCGTTTAAGCCCTGGTCAAACGGAACGGCAAGTTGTCGCAAGAGGACGCAAGTTTAACTTGCGTAGAGACTTGCGTTGGGTGGCCAACGGACTCGCAAGTTTCCTCACAAGTAAACGCAAATCGCACACACACAAAAAAACATTTTAAGGCAGACAATCTTCTATTTCATTGGCTAATAACATTGGCTAATTGACGTCACTCAGCTTGTGTTGACTTGGGTTGGGTGGCCAAACAGTGAAAACGGCTCTGCCTTGGTGTAAGAACCTGTGAAACTCACCAGTGACGTAAAACAAAGAAAAACACCACTGCACCGCATTTGACTGCGGAAGTTTTCCCAAATCCATTCGATTGCGAGACTGAGGTGGGCTAGCAAATTTTCTTACAATAAAATTCGGTTGAAGAACTCCGTCGTTCATACTTTCTCGTATCTCCGCTTGATAAAATTCTTCCAATTATAATTAAGCCCACCTCCAATGAAATTCTTCAGAGTTAAGCTCACGGCTATATTAACTTTTGGTAGAAATTGTTTACAAGAAGAGTTTCCATCTCAGTGGTCAAAAATGAATCGTGACATTGAAACTGAATTCGTTCATTCGCAAACATTTAGTCAGAATTTATTATCAAAGATTTTTCAACAGAGCAAACAGCTAAAAGCAACCCGGGAAATTCGCTGCTGTTTTACTCAAATACTGTTTTACAGATCGTTTTAGAAGTCTACATATCCCTATTCAAACGACTAAAATATATTTTTCCCGAAAGAAGTAACCTTGTTCCAAATCAGTAGGGCTGCACACTGCTCTCGTTGCCTTGACAACTTGTCATGAAATAACGAACACTTCTACATCAAAATTCACCAATATGGTGAAGAAAGGTTTTCTTTAAAAGCAGCTCAACAAAGATAAAAGATCTAGTTCGATCCTCTTGCAGTAAGGCTTACAACAAAAAGCTTCGTCGCTTTTTAGTACGAATTAGCCTAAGTAACTGGGTAACTAATTTCAGTCGAGAATCCATTGAATTCGCGATGAAATCGAGGGTTTCATCGCATAAAGACCGGTCTTTTACGTTTCTTGGCCAATGCATATATTTAGCTCCGGAGTAAGTTTGTGTTAATATTAAATCATGTGTACAATTAGAGATTTTGTTCATGCTATTTTCGGCACAATGAACGAAATAAGTAGCTCACAGCTTTTTACGTCGCCGAGTTAAATTTAAGATGACCGCAACCAGTTATGAAAAGAATACCGATTATTCAATGTTTTATCTGTTAGCCGGTCAATTACAGCCAAACTAGGCGAGAAAGTGTAATCTAAGTATAGATATCAGGACTTTTTTTTTCAAAAATAGCTCTACCGCTGGTTAAGCCAGTATACCTCTACAGAGATTCTCTCCAAGAAGAATATGTATATGTAAATAAAGGGGGCAACTGTTATTGTTGCTATAGCCACTCTTTTGTTGCTTTTCAATTGACTAATACTTTTAAAAGGTACTTTTAGCCGCTTAGTATTTTTTTCATAATTACAATAAGAACCGAAGGTAATGATCATGCATACCTTGACCAGTGTGGTTTTCGCTGTCTCGTTGATTCGTTGTTTTGTTTTGTTGTAAGAATTCATTGCAACCCAGTTGGACTTGCTGTTGGGAACAAATTTGAATCAATCAATGTGTGGTAGTTTATTTGTTATTTAAACACGAACTTCCCACAAAAGCTAAACTTACACAAGACTAGAATTTAGCAGTTCTTGGTGGGCAGGAAGTGAAATTCTAGACAGTGACCAGGCCGAAAGCTTGTGAAAACTTGTTGAACAATTTACCCACTGAAATAGAGGTTACTTTATTTCTAAATGTCAACCGTGTCAGAGCCCCAGGCAGGTTTAAAAAATCCACCCATTTGTAACTTTCGGGGCGCATCCAGTTTTAGCTAGCACTGAAATCAAGGCATTAATACATGATGATAGTTCTTACAGGGTCTCAGGAAGGGTATTCTCGGGATCCGGGACTCGACCAAAATACCGTGCGGGAATCGGGAAAACGACAAAAATCTTGACGGGATCCGGGATTTGACTGCTCGCCGGAAAGCGGGACTCGCCAAAATTTGGGCATGGGATGCTGGATTTCTTCGCCTCTTTGTTGGGAATTCGGGAATTCGTCACGACCCAAACAAACGTCCCACCAGCCAAAGCCGCCGGTGTCTCCTTTCAAACCCAAGTGTGTCTGGTTAACAGTTATCTAATTGAAACTGTCAGAGAGTATTTTGTTTTAATCAGATGCCAGAAAAGTTTATGTGGTGTAATAGCATACCAGTTATCGACTCCATGCTCAACTGATTCAGTTGCTCAATCTCTTCAAAGGTTCACATTTATTGTCTTGAGGGGATATTTTCAAAAGCTAAAACGCTAGATGGCCCTGGATATGGCAATAGTTATGCCAGCTTTGCTACAGTAAGAGTTATAGTCGTTTTATCCTGTGGCTACCGACGATACTTGTAGTTCTAGCGCCAGAACTTCGGAGATCCACAAAGTGAAATTCAATGTTCTGCTAAGCGGCGAAGAGCACAACGACCTGTTTAACTTCGTGAATCATTTACTTATCATAGTAAAAACTTTCACTGGGTTAGCAGAAATCGCTAACAATAAATGTCTCGGAGAAAAACCCAAGGTCACGATTGCCATAAGTACTCTTTCATCATACTGAGGTAAACAAAGCTATTTCTACTTTGCAGGAACCTTTTAGAAATGCGCCGCAAAATTAAAATATCAATTGAAACAGCCAATCTACAATCCATTTGTTAGCTTTTGTAGAAATAACACATTTAAGAGCTTCTACCTGAGAGACCGGGCCGGGGCAGACTTGGAAATGAGGGTCGCCGATTTGGCTTAAAATTGGTACACAATGTTGTTATGTGGACTTATGTAATATGCCAAAGTTTCAGCTTCAATGAACTTTTTTTAGCCGAGTTCTGGATATCAGCCCTTTAGGGGTCCCCCTGCAGAGGCTGATTTTCAGTACAATTTTGGCCACTTTTCAATCTCTCTTTTAGCAACGTACAATTAATTTTAGACAAAAAGAAAAGTATCTTTGTAATGCCCTGTTCTTAGCCTTCTATGGGTAAACAAATCAGCTCATGGGAATTTTTCGTTTGCCAGTGACTGTTATGTCAACTTGGACCTATTTGAAGCATATGGGAAGCAACCGGAAATGGCCTGTTTTTCAGACCTTATATTTTCCATGCCCATGTTTTATATCGGGAAGTCTTAATATCCCTGCAAAGTTCAGCCCTTGGTTTAGTAATATCAAGAAAAAAATACTAAGGTTGAAACTTTTTTGCCAAGAAAAATCTTACAAGAAGATAACTTACCTGGCCACTCGCGGTTAAAGCAACAAAGCGTGTCGGTAAAAATCAGCTGTTTAATTTCGATTAATACCATTTTTCTTCTAAGTTATCATTTTAGAGACTCTGAAGCTAGATGTAACCGAAAAGACTTGCCGTCGATTAGCAAATTTTGATGTGTTTTTTTGGGACCGATCAGATTTTGGTCCGGCAAAGGTATGGTTATAAATTACGTGGAAGTATAGTCTTGAAAATTATACGGATAATGGAGCGTATACTCACATTGTAACAAAAAAACAGCTTTAATTGTAAAAGATTCCTAACTTACCATAATAGATGCTCTTTTCGACAGAGGAGCGAATCGATCATCACCTTCAGCCTTTGTCCCTAAGCTATGGAATGAAAAAACACCGTCAGATAATTTACCATACGAACATTGGCTCGATGAGGGCAACACTATAACTAAACATCTTTACAAAGATTCGACGTCCTTCTAAAGGATTCATACTACATTAAAAGTGTTCTGCCGTAGTTTACAGATATTTCATCTTTGTGAACTATTATAATTTACTTAAAGTAAAGCTTTTTTTCTGAAGCGAGACAAAAACAATATAAGTCTAAGAATTATGAACCGTCAATGAATTGACGTTCATTAGCGAGACAAACTCAAATAAATCCCTGGAACATATGTTAAAGGTACGAGAGAGCGAGTTAATTTAACTCTTTCACTACTTCAGCATCAAACCACGTGTACCTTGTGTTTTGTCCAAATCATGTTCGCGTTAGTTATCTTTGTTTCGGTCCATTTGGTGCCTGCCCAGGGAACTTTTACCAACCTCTTTAACACTCTCCTGGTCTCCTGTTTCAGTGTAACAGATCTTTCGTTGTTTCCTTGCTCAAACGTAAGCCGAAGGCCGCCATCGAGATTCAACGAAGATGGTGGCAAGCGAACTGAATAATTAGTAGCATGGACACGCGCGTTTTGGAATAGATTTGCAATGCAAATGCGTAACCGAGATATTATCGCCAGATTTAAAGCAGGTCAATACTATAGCAAAGATTTGAGTTGAAATTTTCACTGGTTTCGACTCTGAAGGGTCTCCATTTTATAATAATTTGTAA
>JAHPZR010017729.1:0-26899 GCA_019787425.1 Platygyra sinensis
GTATCAATATTGATCATTTTTACCAACTTGTTTTAGCTTTGCGATTTCAAACACACAGGACAAGTTCGAGTTGGTACTGGGCTAGTTGCTGGAAACTTCTTGACTCTATACTTGATTTCTAAGACAAGTTAGGACTTGACTTCGGTGCTTCACTGTCGGCCTTTGTTACGCTTCGTGAAATTTGAGTTGATGTTACATTTTGTCGATTTCTCTCCAAACCCAAACTTGTCAGACTTCAAAATTAATATCCATTCCAAAGTAAGTTAATTTCCTAATAGCAAATGACCAGGCGCCCCTAAGCGCCCCTCTGGTTAGCGAATTATACGATGTTGAAGTTGGTGAATATTTGCCACTATTTGCCTCTCAAGCTATGAAATGTCACGAAGAACCCACGAAATTGTGCGTGCACTCCGCGTAATCTCCTGGTTTAAGAAAAGCAAATTTAATTACTTTTCTTCATTTTACCAGGTAAAATCACATAATGAATTATTTCTTGTTCCGAACCAATGGAGTTTTCAACCAAGAATAGTTATAGTTTGTTTTTAAGATGTCGCACCTCTTACCGTTTACCTGCTATACATCTGTGTACATGTATTCGTGTAAAGGTTGAGATTTTTTGGCGGTAAATAAGACAGCACGATCGCCAAACACTAAGGGAAACCTAGTTTTTTTCGTGGTATTTGTATCCTTTAACTCGCTTTATTTTCCTTGCAGTTGTTAGGTTGCATTGATGTTATTATTTGTATGTCTGTTGCCTGGTAGATTGCTCTATTTTTACAGGTTAACGTTAATTCAGGGAAAAGTTGCCTCTTTATGATGAGGGGAAATTAACAACAAATTATCCAGTTGTTCAAGCAATTCATTTGTTGTTCTGTGATATTTAAAAGTTCTTGTACACATAGGTCAATGTTTCTTTGCAATTCTTCTCAACAGGTATCAGAGTATACACAATTGATTAGGAAATGATTACCATGGATGTTAATTCATAACCAGTGTTGTAACCAGGAGCTGTGGAATGAAAAGAGACAGCCCCTATTCATATGCTGTCTCTACAATGTAGCTTTGAGTGTGCTTGATGAGCTCGCCTTTATGAGAATGAAACAGCTTCCAATATCAATTATTTACTTTCATGTTTTGGAAAAATTTGCTTCAAATTATTAGCATATCAGGTTGTTTAATGTAATGTTCTATGATGCATTTCTTGACCGCCAGTTTCAGGCTGTAAGATAAATGTTGATAACATACTTCAATTAAAGATGACTCTGGATTGTTTTGTTTGTTTCTGTAATGTGGAGATATTTGTTTGTTGCCATCTGTTTTGCGCATGTGCATGTGTTAAGTACCTACATGTACTGTACCTCATATTGGTACAAGGCGTACAAGGCCAGGTTTGAAATCAATACTTGTCTGGTTGCCCAGAATTACTGAATGGTGATGGATGTTTTCCTAAAAGTCTAGCCCAAATTGTCAAGGCAATCAAGACCCCACATGAGCAGTTAACAATAGTCAACTCAAGTTTTTATTTTCAAACACTGAACACATTAAAATCTCAAAACTATTTATCATTATGGTGACTGTTCTCCATTGACTTTATAGCATGAAGCATTAAGGCAATGGGAATCCAGTCAACAGTCAGTAATGGTCAAACATGCATTACAATAGGTTCCTTTCAAAAGGTTATAATTTCTTAGGTAAAACTAGACACAAAAATCAATTAGAATCCTGAAATACTGGTAAAGTGATGAACCTCATGTTGTGTTTTTTCTATATATGTATTTGGCCTCGAATATGAGAATGCTGGTTACTGATTGCAGAAAATTTATCAGCCAATTTTTTGATTTCATGTTCTGTTCTCTCCAAGGACAGATAAAGGTTTTTATTTAGAAGAGAAGTGACCACTTTAAAACATTTCTGTAGTATGGCAGCCTAGTCTCAACTTGGTTTCAATATTAAAGACATAATATTTTGAAATCTGGGCTGTTTGACTGCCAGAGGCTGCCCAAGCTTAACTGCATTTAACAAAACATACAATTCTTGTCATACCCGGTAACCCTCCCCCAAGTTAAATGCCCATTGATCTGGTCACCTTTACTTTTTGTAACTTGCTTGATTGACTTTGCAATTTTTTGAGTTATGGGGAATAGGACAGTTTACAACAATGTAAATAATCCAAGGCAAAGGGTATACCTGAAATTGTGCACTACCTCACATCCGATTATGACATGCATGTACATGGTAAGGTTTCCATGACCAGATTTAGGTACAGTATTGCGAAAGCTTACGCACTAGTAACTATAGCATCACTGCAGAAAAAATTTATCTTTACTTGCAAACAGATCTTTACTAGTAAACTCCTTGCACAGTCCTTAATGTTACTAACTTCTGTTGATAATAACTATATCTCAGGCAATGATACATATGACATGTTGGCACAGTGCATAAACAGTGTTTCTTGAGTTCACTGTAAAATAATAAAGTAGAACATTTGAGCCATAAACGTATAATTAAATGTAAACAACAGACAGCCCGAAGTAAATATAAGCAATTTGCATTCAAGCTTAGGTGAGCTAAAATTTTCAGTCGCGACTTATTCAAGGCAATTCGATGAGAAGCGTAAACCTGCATTTCGCGGGAAGCACAGGTGTTCAAGTGTTGCCATACGTTACAAAGTGGCAGGATATGTAGAGGAAATAGTTGTAAAAAATCTATCTGCGTTTGTAGGACCTCGATTGATCGGTCGATCGCGCGTGGGCTAATCTGTACTCTGGGACTCGATCAGAAAAAGCCATAATTTTGTTGTCTTCATCGATCACGATGTGAAGGTAAGGTAATCCAGAGAATTAGGGGGCAGAAGAAAGTTCGATGTCCAGCATTTATATCGAAAATATGAGCGAAATTCCGCTTTAAGCGTATCTTCGGTCGCCTGGTCAGAGATCCGAACGCCACGAGAGCTCGCGTAAACTGAAGCTCATTGGATTATTTACCCATGCTGCATTTCGGACCATGTCCAACCTCCTCTGCGCAAGAGTTAAAAAAGCGCGGTTTTAATTTTTTTTTAAATTCTTGTTTTTTGTAGTTTTGTCGGTTACTAATCCCAAACCTCCGCGGATGATGTCATTATCAGCCAATTACAGGCCATTCAGTCAGGTGTTTTCGTCATATCCCCCCTCAGGATAATCTTTTCAAGTTAGCAAATTAACTATTTATGAAGAAAATGACCGCCGACGGGAAAAATGTCTATTTGGTCAAACTTGGGTCGCAGATGGGCGTCAGGACATTTGCAAGGATAAGGAATCTAATTTGGGACCAGCTGCTGGCTACTAAGGCTGAGATTTTCCAGAGTTAATCTGTATTTTCGTTTTGCGTGCGAAGCGGAAGATTTTGTAATCTGGAATTTTTGTTTCTGTTCACTTTCGAAGGGAATATTCAATGCGCTAAAAAAGGTGTTACTTCGCCATGCAATGCGCTGACGGTGATAAATAACATAGTGTTTACTTCGCCAGAAGCAATGGTGGAATTTTCCGGGGAAAATAGTTAAAACCTTAGCGCTTGTCAAAAACCCTTCTAATGTACATGTAAATTTATATTCGTTTGAAAGGTCAAGGTTTTTTCTCCTTAGACGTAAACAAAATGATCCGATTACAAGTCACGCTAGAACCGTGCCATGCAAAGAATGTAATCAGATACGCCTTTATGCTGAAAGGCAGCCAGAGTCACGTTTTCGCGTAATGAAATTCGGTCGTGATGTAACAGTAGATGACGGCGGTAACTATGTCACATTTCATGAGCTGAGCGTTCGCATAAAGATTAAAAATAACTAAAATCTCTTACAACCCAGGCACCGAGCCAACTTTGAATCAAGCAATCTTTGTTGTTTACAATCTTCTCAAGGTAAAGACTTGTTTCCATATCTCGAAACCGCCCTCTCCCTATTCACGTACACTCGCAAGCAATAGACCTTTTTCGCTTGTACATTTTGTTTTCCCAATACAGATCATGTGATGATACTCTGGAGATTTGATCTTTTGTTTTGTTCATTAAAAAGGGTACATGCAAGCATGAATATGTCTGCATGTACTCTTTTTAATGAACAAGACAAAGGATCAAATCTCCTGAGTATCATCACATGATCTGTATTGGGAAAACAAAATGTACAAGCGAAAAAGGTCTATTTCTAAGTTTCTTTACGCAGAGACTTAGTTTCTGTTCAACAAATGTTGTCAAAGTCCAAGTCTCTTCAATTTTAAAGGAAAAAAAACTTCAATGTGACGAGGCCGATTTGAACTCGGAGTTCTAGATCGGCAGCCTTTCACCCTAACCACTAGACCACCGAGGATTTGCTGCCGATGTCAGGTTTAATTTAAGTACCATATCGATAACCCGAACTCTATAAATAAGCTAAGCATTAACCCTAACCCTAATCAATTGTTTCCGGGTAATGTTTCTCGCAAAACATTGTTGCTGAATATTACGTAATGTTTTTGTGAGCGCAAAGAGTTAAAAAAGTGCGGTTTTTAAGTTTTTTTAAACTTCTCGTTTTTTCAGTTTTGTCGGTTACAAATCCCAAACCTCCGCGGATGATGTCATCATCAGCCAATTACAGGCCATTTCTCAGCTCTTTTCTTCATACCTCCCCTCAGGAGAGTTTTGTCTAGTTAGCGAATTAAATAAACTTGCGGGTAGTTGGGGGGGGGGGGGTTATTTGGTCAAAATTGGGCCAAAATCCCTCAGAGATGCACGTCAAGGCATTTGCAAGGATAAAGAATGTAACTTAGGACCAGTTGCTGGCTACTAAGGCTGAAATTATCCAGCGTTAAGCTGTATATTCGTTTTGCTTGCATGTTCACTTTCGAATGGAACATTCAATGCGCTAAGGAAGGTGTTACGTCTGTCGTCAGCCATGGACCCCGCTGTTGGTGATAAATAAGATCGTGTTTACTGGAATGCCCCTACGGTGATAAGATCGTGTTTACTTCGCCAGAAGCAATGGTGGAGTTTTCTGGGAAAAATATAAAACCTTGGCTTTGAACATATGCAAATATATATTCGTTTGAAAGGTCAATTGTGAGACCTTTTCTCCTTCGAGCTAGGTAAACAAAGTCTCCGATTACAAATCACGCAACCACGCTATGCAAAGAATGTGAAAATCTCTTACCAACCTAGACACTGAGCCAACTTTGAATCACGCAATCTCTATTGTTTCCAGTCTTTTAAATTGTTTCTGGGTAATGTTTTCTCGCAAAACGTTGTTGCAAAAAAATTACGTGATGTTTTTGTGAGCGCAAAAGAGTTAAAAAAGTGCGGTTTTAAGTTTTTTTTAAACTTCTTGTTTTTTTTAGTTTTGCCGGTGAGTAGACCCAAACTCCGACTCACTCGGCCAATTGTTGTCACCAGATGATGTCATCATCAGCCAATTACAGGCCATTTCTCAGCTCTTTTCGTCATATCCCCCCTCAGGAGGGTTTTGTCAAGTTAGCGAATTAACTGTCTCGACAAAAAATGGCTGCCGACGGGAACAATGTTTATTTGGTCAAACTTGGGCCAAAAGCCGTTGGAGATGCACATCAGGACATTTGCAAGGATAAAGAATGACACTTAGGACCAGTTGCTGGCTACTAAGGCTGAAATTATCCAGAGTTAAGCTGTATTTTCGTTTTGCGTGCGAAACAGAAGATTTTGTAATCTGGAATTTTTGTTTCTGTTCACTTTCGAAGGGAATATTCAATGCGCTATAAAGGTATTACGTCTTGCTATGGAATACGCTGACGGTGATAAATGTAAGATCGTGTTTACTTCGCCAGAAGCAATGGTGGAATTTTCTGGGGAAAAAAGTTAAAACTTAGCCTTGGCTCGTCAAAAAACCCTTTTAACATGTGTAAATGTATATTCGTTTCAAAGGTCAAGGTATTTTTTCTTGAGACGTAAACAAACCTCTCGGATTTCAACACGCTATGAAAGGAATATAATCATTGAATCACGCAACTTGTACTCTTCACTTTCGCTGTGGAATCGACCACGCAACTTATGATCTGTTCACCCGTCAATATACTACGGAGCGCTTAACCCTGTACTATGATTCTGTGGAGGAATTGGGGCGGCTGGCATGCTTTATGTGTCTTTTTTTCGCTTCGAGAAAGAGTGATTTAAGAACCGAGTATGTAGCTTTTACTCTTCTTACGAGAGGAAACTGAAAAAGCTATAAATCGCTTAAAAGGTTTCGGATCGCGCTGAAACGAAAGATGACTATACAAAAAGACAACAAGGCATTGAGGTCAGTTACTTTTATCACACTGAAAATTTACCAACATTTAGGCTTAAATGTCTATTGATGTTTGTCGTGTGTCATTGCTGATGTTATTAAAAAGCTGTATGTTCACCTCGTTAGACCTCTCAAGTGTGGCCTACTCATCAAGTTTATTTAAGCGATATGGCAGAGGCTGTACAACGTCGGGCGACTAAGCTCATGGTTGGGAATAGGATTTCTTACAAAGAACGTTTGAATAACACTGGTCTAATGTAGCTATCTTCTAGACGAATCTATTTACCCTTCATTTTTTTCATTCAAATGCCTGCATAGTTATTATGGCCTCGATATCTCTAATTATCTGCAGTTTTATAATTCTGAGCATGAACCCGATATTTTGAGGAACACTGAACTAACTTTTAAAACTAACTATGCAAGAACAGAATTATTTAGGTCGTCTTTTTTTCCTAGAGTTGCTCGTCTTTGGAATAATTTACCTCTAGTAAATTCTCAGCTCCGTCGGAGTTTTACGTCATATGGAAAATAGTGCGACAAGTTTAAAATTTTTCGCTTTGTAAAATTGTGGAAATAAAAATCGGCGGCAAAACCCGGTTTGAGAATTTACTAAAGCAATTATTCCATTCGACCTTGTTGGATATGAAGTGATTATAACCAACTCGCGCTACGCGCTCGTTGGTTATTTTACTACTTCATATCCAACGCGGGCTCATGGAATAATTGTTATATATCTATTAGGAAGAGGGAATCACAAATCAATATTCAAAAAAGACCTAAGACTCTACTGTTTTGCTATTGATAGTAGAGATTTAATGTAATTGTTATTTAATTTCAGTCAGCATTATTTTTGTACCACGTAATATTTTACTATACTCGTTTTATAATACAGCCTATCATTATGTGTATTTTATTCGTGTTCTTGTTTTACATATATTGTTTCTGGTGGCCTTTATCACCAGGGAAGTTCATTGCTGTTGCTAGGTCTTCCAGCAGCTATTTATTTATATGTTTGTACGTACACATATTTATCTGCTGTAAAATTATTAAGTAAAGTAAAGTACAAACCCTTTGTAACATAACACCTTCATATGCTGAAAGGCGAGAGTCACGTTTCGCGTATTTGAAGTCGGTTGTTATGTAACAGTAGATGACTGCGGGAACTATATCACGTTTCACGAGCTGAACGCTTGCGTAAAGATTAAAAAGATAACAAACGCGCAGTCCGAAAGTGTGAGTAACCGTGAGTTTTAAAGCGTGGTACCATATCGGAAACCCGAACGCTATAAAGAAGCTAACCATTAACCCCTTGCATTAACCCTAACCCTTAAAAGTATTGTCAGTGCTTAGGCCTATAATCAATATTTACTTTGTGTACGCATCACAAGGTATCCAAGGGCGGTTTGAGATATGGAAACAAGTCCTAACCATCTTTTAAATTGTTTCCAGGTAATGTTTTCTCGCAAAACGTTGTTGCTAAATATTACGTAATGTTTTTGTGAGCGCAAAAGAGTTAAAAAAGCGCGGTTTTAAGTTTTTTTAAACTTCTTGTTTAGAATAGCCGGAATGTTCTAGAACGTTTTGCTGTAAAGTATATAAGTAAATCGGTGTAGTGTTTAGATGGTTTTATTTCCCAGGAGTGTTAAAGTGCCACTAACCCCAAAATTTTTTTTTCGCTTATATAAATTTCCTTTTTCTCCTGATTACCACTGCGAAAAAAATATCCTTGTAGCTATTTTTGTTAATTTTCTACGAATTTTCAAAGTTTATAATTTTGCACATTTCCACGTTCACGACCGAGGAATAGCGGAGAATGGGGCGAGGTGGCTTCTGACGTCATTTCGGGAATAACAATGTTTTCTTTCCGAGAAGACTATATGCGACCATGCGATAGTGTGTGTTAGAATCATTGCAGAACGCAAGGAAGATGTGTTGTTGGAGACTGTAGCAATGCAGGATACGCAGGATAGAGTATTCCTCTCCATTCGATACCTCTATCCCGATGAAACTCGACCAGAAACGAGAAAAAGACCAAAGAAGTGGGCTGATCTGTGCGAAGCGAAAGTCGGGGGCCCGTCGAGGATTTAGTCTTCGATCTCGGGTTCGCCGCTTTTATAAAAACCTATAGCTTTTCATGGCCTGTATATTTCTCTATCTTTAGTGGAAAGCTTGACATTTTTATGGTCATGCATACGACGCGAATTAGGGATAAGCTGGAAGCCATCCGACTATTGCAAGTGCAAGTGATCGATCCTCCGAGTCCGTCACATGAAATCACACGGTAAACTAAACATCGGGGTTTTTTTTACTCGAAATAGACGCATTTTTAAACGAATAGTAAACGAAATCTGCGTCCTACAACGAAGCGATTAACATTGTTGAGCCCTAACTGGTGGAGGACTAGCTATATACATGTATGTGTGGATTTTGACAAAAATACACGCATACCGGAAGCCGTAATCCGACCGTGTATCTTAATAGCCATTCAGCCGGAATTGTTTCGTTCTTTGAGCTTCGTCTTTGAGGAACGAAATATATCTAACTTTCAAACTTAGAATGGATCAAGCATTTATAACTATGTGAGAAACCGACGGAGTTCGTCGTGCTGAGAGAAGAATCGCGCGATTGTCAGTCAACCGAGACGCAAAGTAAAAAGTCGAGACTGACTCCCAGGTTATTAGCGTACGTAAAATGGACATTTCATGTATTCATTTAACTGATACTATACTTGAACCTCTTTTCAATATCCTAACGAAGGATTTGCCATGATTTAGTAGTACGAAATATGCAAATTCGTATAGCTTGTGTTCGTGCATACTAAAATTACACAGTAATTGACTATCCATATTCTACGGTCGGGCGACAGTAATCAAGCAAAAATTTATCTCGCCTTTGGATATTGTTTGCCGACATCTCTGCTTATCTCTCATGTTAAAACTGTTTTCGAATTCAATCATTGATCTGGCGAAGTAGGCAGATGTGGACCACGACTGCATCGCATTTTCACTTGTATTTCGGAGGAAATTAGTGTGTGAATCTAAAAATGTTTTGACACTCCGAAATCTGCACGTTCCTTAAAGCCAAATTACCGACTCTTGGTGTCCATTGGCATCTTCATAACTCTTTAAGAACTGTAAGTTAACTCTACTGCCATTACTTGTACCGTTATAACCCAAATGGACCGGCAAATTGTCGATCCTGATCCTGGAAAAAATTACAACGCGGCAATCTCCGCTGGCGACCCGCACTTCGAAATGGAAAAAAGAAATATACATCGCAGTCGTCCAAATCGCAGCTAGACTCTAAATTGTAATGCTAGATGATACAGTTCTTTCACGTTAAAATCTTGTTCGGTTTCGATAAAATATGAATCACAAATAACCCAAAAATGTTTTGATAGCCCTAAAGCTCAGTCAAAAGTCTCTTGAGTGTTTCAGCTCGGTTCCCGAAGTGACGTCACTAGTAGCCCGACCCAGATCCCACTTTGCGTGGTCGTGAACATAGAAATTACGAGTTCAAACGCCTGCAGAAACGCAAGGATTTTATCAATCGAGATCATTTTTTCGCTGATCAAATCAGGGAAACTAGTAGATTTTATTAAAAGGGGGTTAGTGTCACTTCAAGACAATAATCTCACGAGTCAGTAGTGTTTACTGAAGTGTGACGAAGGTCGCGTGTAATCGACAGAGGTTGCGCTTGTGGAAGTGTAACAGAAAGGTTACGTGGATATTTGGCAAGAGGCCGTGTTTATACAAGAGTGACAAAGGTCGTGTGTAAAGTTTAGCGGAGGAGTGTTTATTCAAGTGTATCTGACAAGCCTAGCGTGTGCTTGTTGTGAAATCTTGTGTGGAATTACTGCGTTCGTGTGGATTAAATAACCTCGTTGAGTTCCGACATCCCTGTGTTCTGATTAGACTACAAACTATACCTACCACTAAAAACATCGAACTTGCAACACAATGTATCCTATCAAACCCCACAACATGCCGCCCTTCAGGGTGATAAGAGCACTTAACTAGTTTCCTTAAAATGGGTTCTCGCTAAAGACTTGTGGTCGGCAACATGAATTTCGTTATAACATTGTCAAAGTAGCTGTGGATCCATGAGGCGATAGCCGAGTGGATCCACAGACTACTTTGATAATGTTATGACGACATTCATTGTCAATAACAGGACAGACGCACAAAAAACTGACGTCAATTTGTTTATTATGATAACAAATTGTCAAATGGTCCGCTCTTACTTGTTGACGCATCACATAAATTATATATTCATGTGCCTGTCCGGATATTGACAATAAAAATTAGCGAATGAGCGCGCGAGAATTTCTGCAGTTATCGTAAAAAAGTAACTACATCGGAAACTCACCCAGACGCAACAAGGTCGGTGCACATGAAGTAAGCATTCTCTGTCTAAGGACACTAGATGGCAAGGTTTGCTGTTATTTAGAATTTTTCAGTAGTAGTTACGAGCGCCGAGTAAAAGCGCGTTAGATCATATTTATTAATTTCGCGCTATAGAAATAATAAAATTATTATTAGTAATAGTAATTGGACCGAGTAGAGTACAATTCAGGGAGTAATCGAGCGAGTAATTTCAAAATCGGACGAGCGCGAAGCGCGAGGCCGATTTGAAATTACGAGCACGATTAGTCCCTGAATTGTACGACACGAGGTCCAATTACTAATTAATCGTATCTATAACAAATTTAGGGGAAAAAATGTCTTCTGAGAACTTTTGAGCGAAAACGTCTGTAGCGCTTTTCCTAAGTTTTGAAAACTGTAGAAAACATTGCTA
This sequence comes from Platygyra sinensis, assembly GCA_019787425.1. Classification (NCBI taxonomy): domain Eukaryota; kingdom Metazoa; phylum Cnidaria; class Anthozoa; order Scleractinia; family Merulinidae; genus Platygyra; species Platygyra sinensis. The sequence goes on from JAHPZR010017729.1 coordinate 11,057, forward strand.
AGGAAGCCATCGAAGCGCGCGTAATTGGTGTGAAAATCACGTGGGTATCCAATTACAGGTGTCCGATTACGAAAAGTTCAAATCGGACAGCTGTAATTGGACACCCACGTGATCGGGCGCCGATTACGTGACAAATAGGCGCGCGGAGAACCAATCACGATCGAGCATTTTGTTATAGATACGATTATTATTATTATTATTATTAATTGTTATGAATAAATGGAAAAGTGCCGTTGGCGAGTTTACTTCTTGTATTCATAAACGACTAACAAGTCGATTAGCAGGCATAAATTATATATTTGTGCAATATAGACATGATGGATTATTTGTGCTAAATGTGACATTGTCAAAACGTGATCAGGAATGAAAAATAACATGATACCTCTGTCGTTTCTAAGCAGCACAAATCCTGTATCTACAAATTTTATGATTGTATTAATGTAAAAATCATTTTCCGCAATACCCACCGAATTAAGTCTTTTTCTCTTACAAGGACAGGCTTAGTCGATTCTAATGGTCAAAGGTGCTTTACAAGGCAACTTCGACTGTGCCGGCGTGAGTTAAAATTTACACTGCAGTGCAAATTAGAAATAAACGTAAATTGGCCTGCTCTCAGTTAAAGCCTGGTTTTCATGTGTCGGGAAAATCCCAGACGATCGGGGATTTTACCTTTTTCCGACCATCCCAGATTTTGCCGATATATCCGATATTCGCAAGAGGTCTGTCCCAGATCATATTTTTCCCGATTATTTGTGATAGGGGGACTGGAGCCCAGCAATTTAGGGATTGGTAATGAGCTAAATCCATCGCCGACGGAAGCCGACGTCCTCGACGGTACAAAATTTGAGTTTTCATTTGTCGGGAATGATCGCCGACCATCGCAGAAATCTGGGACGTTTCGGGAGAATAGAAACGCTCCCAATTTTGCAGATTTGTCCCCGTTCATTCCAGACGATCGGGAATATCTACGATTTCTAGTTTTCATTATAGTCGGCAAAATCTGGGACGGTCGGGAAACAGTAAAATCCCAGACGGTCTGGGATTTTCCCGACATATGAAAACCAGGCTTAATCACAATGAAGCCGGTTAACTCTCCGTCAGGCATATAGTAAAGAAACTAAGCCATTATTGTGATTCGGGAGTCTATAAGTTATTTTTGCAAGATTATCGAGTATGGATCTAGGCGCAAATCTTTAATCGTAAGAAAAACTGAAGTAAATGACGATGTAAACGTTTCCGAGATCGCAAAATCCACTGATTCAGTGGATAAAGTCAAGAAATTATGTTATAGGAGATTGATAAAGAAGACACTTCTTCAAGTCTTTGCGTTTTCCTAAACCTCAGATATTCGGCGAAATATTTTGCTCCAATTTACAGTGCCCAGTATGGAGCCGCCATGTTTGTGTATCTCCGTGATACATCAACATGGCGGTCGGAAAATAGTGTAAACAGCTAGAACGTGCTTTGGCTAACTAGGGGACTGATTATCCGTACTGAACAAACAAGAATTTATATAAACACTTCTGAAAAGGCTAAAAATAACGAGAAAAGTATATATTTTTCACATACGCATTCGTAGCTTTCTGTCACGCGTCGCCATAACTCTGAAATTCAAAATACGCTGGTTTTCAGACGAAGCAAGTTACGGAGCTGAAAAGTTTTAAACAGATATAAATTTCCCACCTCTTATGCTTGATGACAGTTTTAGTTTTGGATTTTTTTCTCGAACAGTTTACCTTTGTCTCCTCTTGTCATCTCTTTTATCTGACGCGATTTTACTGGGAAAACCGCTGCTTACAAATCCTGCGTAACACTGTAGCGCTAAACTCGTACCTGGTGCCCGTTTCTCGAAAGCCCCGGAAACTTTTCGGGCCCGTAAAGCCATTTTTAGTTCATCTGTATCTCAAAACGGAGAAGTGTATGCGCCTGAAACTTCTTGTATGAAGAGAACCTCTGTTCATATTAATAATATGTGAATAAAACAGCTCTGTAATCATAAGGTTCGAGATTTTGCTATGGCTTTACGGGCCAGAACAGTTTCCGGGGCTTTCCAGAAACGGGCCCCTGGGCCTTTCCGCGCTCAGCAAATTTTTTTTTCTTGGTTTGAATAAGATTTGACAAGGGAGGCAACTCTTTGCCAAAACAATTTGAACGCACTTCCAGCGCGCGCTCAAGCTCCCCTCCCTCTCCCACACAAGTTACTTGACGTAAAAAGTTTATACAAAATCCTCCCCTCTTCTCCCAATTAATTTTGCGAAATCTCGCTAAAACGTTTCTGGTATAAGCTCCCGACATGTTGTTTTCGTGGGCAGATTGGGCGACCTCGTAAGCGCCAAAAAAAAAAACTGCGAACAGGGGGAGGGGTTTGTAAAGTTTTGTTGTGTCAAAAAAGCATGCGTGGGAGATGGAGGGGAGCTTGAGCGCGCGCTGAATGACGTATTTGGGATTTACGTAACGGTACGATCATGTTGCGAAAAGCGAATTGAGACAAAACTTTGCAAAAGTCGCTAAAATTCGCCGACTGTCGCAAAAGTATTCGAAAACAAATTCGGCCAAGTTGTAGAAAAACCTTCCGACCTCATCTTGTGTTTGTTTGGTTTCGTGAAAGCAACGAAATTTAGAGATTCAAGCAAATATTCGAAGTGCGTTCAAGATGTTTTGGCAGAGAGTTGTCTCCCTTGTCAAATTTTATTTTATTATAACACCGTAAGGCAAATATATCAAAATTCGCTCAAATCTCGTTTAAACTCTCCAGGATGAAAAAAAATTACAACATTGAATGTTTAAGAGTATTTATTTGGTAAATAAGCCATACATGGAACGACTTGAATGACTTGTATGTCATCTCCTAATTTCCATACAAACTTTTATAGAGTTTAGCCACAGTTCACCATACAAACCCTTACATTACGCTTGGGCGAACTGTGATTTTATCCAAACCAAAAAAATTTTTTGCTGAGCGTGGAAAGGCCCAGGTACGAGTTTAGCGCTACAGTGTTACGCAGGATTTGTAAACAGCGATTTTCCCAGTAAAATCGCGTAAGATAAAAGAGATGACAAGAGGAGACAAAGGTAAACTGTTCGAGAAAAAAATCCAAAACTAAAACTGTCATCAAGCATAAGAGGTGGGAAATTTATATCTGTTTAAAACTTTTCAGCTCCGTAACTTGCTTCGTCTGAAAACCAGCGTATTTTGAATTTCAGAGTTATGGCGACGCGTGACAGAAAGCTACGAATGCGTATGTGAAAAATATATACTTTTCTCGTTATTTTTAGCCTTTTCAGAAGTGTTTATATAAATTCTTGTTTGTTCAGTACGGATAATCAGTCCCCTAGTTAGCCAAAGCACGTTCTAGCTGTTTACACTATTTTCCGACCGCCATGTTGATGTATCACGGAGATACACAAACATGGCGGCTCCATACTGGGCACTGTAAATTGGAGCAAAATATTTCGCCGAATATCTGAGGTTTAGGAAAACGCAAAGACTTGAAGAAGTGTCTTCTTTATCAATCTCCTATAACATAATTTCTTGACTTTATCCACTGAATCAGTGGATTTTGCGATCTCGGAAACGTTTACATCGTCATTTACTTCAGTTTTTCTTACGATTAAAGATTTGCGCCTAGATCCATACTCGATAATCTTGCAAAAATAACTTATAGACTCCCGAATCACAATAATGGCTTAGTTTCTTTACTATATGCCTGACGGAGAGTTAACCGGCTTCATTGTGATTAAGCCTGGTTTTCATATGTCGGGAAAATCCCAGACCGTCTGGGATTTTACTGTTTCCCGACCGTCCCAGATTTTGCCGACTATAATGAAAACTAGAAATCGTAGATATTCCCGATCGTCTGGAATGAACGGGGACAAATCTGCAAAATTGGGAGCGTTTCTATTCTCCCGAAACGTCCCAGATTTCTGCGATGGTCGGCGATCATTCCCGACAAATGAAAACTCAAATTTTGTACCGTCGAGGACGTCGGCTTCCGTCGGCGATGGATTTAGCTCATTACCAATCCCCTAAATTGCTGGGCTCCAGTCCCCCTATCACAAATAATCGGGAAAAATATGATCTGGGACAGACCTCTTGCGAATATCGGATATATCGGCAAAATCTGGGATGGTCGGAAAAAGGTAAAATCCCCGATCGTCTGGGATTTTCCCGACACATGAAAACCAGGCTTTAACTGAGAGCAGGCCAATTTACGTTTATTTCTAATTTGCACTGCAGTGTAAATTTTAACTCACGCCGGCACAGTCGAAGTTGCCTTGTAAAGCACCTTTGACCATTAGAATCGACTAAGCCTGTCCTTGTAAGAGAAAAAGACTTAATTCGGTGGGTATTGCGGAAAATGATTTTTACATTAATACAATCATAAAATTTGTAGATACAGGATTTGTGCTGCTTAGAAACGACAGAGGTATCATGTTATTTTTCATTCCTGATCACGTTTTGACAATGTCACATTTAGCACAAATAATCCATCATGTCTATATTGCACAAATATATAATTTATGCCTGCTAATCGACTTGTTAGTCGTTTATGAATACAAGAAGTAAACTCGCCAACGGCACTTTTCCATTTATTCATAACAATTAATAATAATAATAATAATAATCGTATCTATAACAAAATGCTCGATCGTGATTGGTTCTCCGCGCGCCTATTTGTCACGTAATCGGCGCCCGATCACGTGGGTGTCCAATTACAGCTGTCCGATTTGAACTTTTCGTAATCGGACACCTGTAATTGGATACCCACGTGATTTTCACACCAATTACGCGCGCTTCGATGGCTTCCTTAGCAATGTTTTCTACAGTTTTCAAAACTTAGGAAAAGCGCTACAGACGTTTTCGCTCAAAAGTTCTCAGAAGACATTTTTTCCCCTAAATTTGTTATAGATACGATTAATTAGTAATTGGACCTCGTGTCGTACAATTCAGGGACTAATCGTGCTCGTAATTTCAAATCGGCCTCGCGCTTCGCGCTCGTCCGATTTTGAAATTACTCGCTCGATTACTCCCTGAATTGTACTCTACTCGGTCCAATTACTATTACTAATAATAATTTTATTATTTCTATAGCGCGAAATTAATAAATATGATCTAACGCGCTTTTACTCGGCGCTCGTAACTACTACTGAAAAATTCTAAATAACAGCAAACCTTGCCATCTAGTGTCCTTAGACAGAGAATGCTTACTTCATGTGCACCGACCTTGTTGCGTCTGGGTGAGTTTCCGATGTAGTTACTTTTTTACGATAACTGCAGAAATTCTCGCGCGCTCATTCGCTAATTTTTATTGTCAATATCCGGACAGGCACATGAATATATAATTTATGTGATGCGTCAACAAGTAAGAGCGGACCATTTGACAATTTGTTATCATAATAAACAAATTGACGTCAGTTTTTTTGTGCGTCTGTCCTGTTATTGACAATGAATGTCGTCATAACATTATCAAAGTAGTCTGTGGATCCACTCGGCTATCGCCTCATGGATCCACAGCTACTTTGACAATGTTATAACGAAATTCATGTTGCCGACCACAAGTCTTTAGCGAGAACCCATTTTAAGGAAACTAGTTAAGTGCTCTTATCACCCTGAAGGGCGGCATGTTGTGGGGTTTGATAGGATACATTGTGTTGCAAGTTCGATGTTTTTAGTGGTAGGTATAGTTTGTAGTCTAATCAGAACACAGGGATGTCGGAACTCAACGAGGTTATTTAATCCACACGAACGCAGTAATTCCACACAAGATTTCACAACAAGCACACGCTAGGCTTGTCAGATACACTTGAATAAACACTCCTCCGCTAAACTTTACACACGACCTTTGTCACTCTTGTATAAACACGGCCTCTTGCCAAATATCCACGTAACCTTTCTGTTACACTTCCACAAGCGCAACCTCTGTCGATTACACGCGACCTTCGTCACACTTCAGTAAACACTACTGACTCGTGAGATTATTGTCTTGAAGTGACACTAACCCCCTTTTAATAAAATCTACTAGTTTCCCTGATTTGATCAGCGAAAAAATGATCTCGATTGATAAAATCCTTGCGTTTCTGCAGGCGTTTGAACTCGTAATTTCTATGTTCACGACCACGCAAAGTGGGATCTGGGTCGGGCTACTAGTGACGTCACTTCGGGAACCGAGCTGAAACACTCAAGAGACTTTTGACTGAGCTTTAGGGCTATCAAAACATTTTTGGGTTATTTGTGATTCATATTTTATCGAAACCGAACAAGATTTTAACGTGAAAGAACTGTATCATCTAGCATTACAATTTAGAGTCTAGCTGCGATTTGGACGACTGCGATGTATATTTCTTTTTTCCATTTCGAAGTGCGGGTCGCCAGCGGAGATTGCCGCGTTGTAATTTTTTCCAGGATCAGGATCGACAATTTGCCGGTCCATTTGGGTTATAACGGTACAAGTAATGGCAGTAGAGTTAACTTACAGTTCTTAAAGAGTTATGAAGATGCCAATGGACACCAAGAGTCGGTAATTTGGCTTTAAGGAACGTGCAGATTTCGGAGTGTCAAAACATTTTTAGATTCACACACTAATTTCCTCCGAAATACAAGTGAAAATGCGATGCAGTCGTGGTCCACATCTGCCTACTTCGCCAGATCAATGATTGAATTCGAAAACAGTTTTAACATGAGAGATAAGCAGAGATGTCGGCAAACAATATCCAAAGGCGAGATAAATTTTTGCTTGATTACTGTCGCCCGACCGTAGAATATGGATAGTCAATTACTGTGTAATTTTAGTATGCACGAACACAAGCTATACGAATTTGCATATTTCGTACTACTAAATCATGGCAAATCCTTCGTTAGGATATTGAAAAGAGGTTCAAGTATAGTATCAGTTAAATGAATACATGAAATGTCCATTTTACGTACGCTAATAACCTGGGAGTCAGTCTCGACTTTTTACTTTGCGTCTCGGTTGACTGACAATCGCGCGATTCTTCTCTCAGCACGACGAACTCCGTCGGTTTCTCACATAGTTATAAATGCTTGATCCATTCTAAGTTTGAAAGTTAGATATATTTCGTTCCTCAAAGACGAAGCTCAAAGAACGAAACAATTCCGGCTGAATGGCTATTAAGATACACGGTCGGATTACGGCTTCCGGTATGCGTGTATTTTTGTCAAAATCCACACATACATGTATATAGCTAGTCCTCCACCAGTTAGGGCTCAACAATGTTAATCGCTTCGTTGTAGGACGCAGATTTCGTTTACTATTCGTTTAAAAATGCGTCTATTTCGAGTAAAAAAAACCCCGATGTTTAGTTTACCGTGTGATTTCATGTGACGGACTCGGAGGATCGATCACTTGCACTTGCAATAGTCGGATGGCTTCCAGCTTATCCCTAATTCGCGTCGTATGCATGACCATAAAAATGTCAAGCTTTCCACTAAAGATAGAGAAATATACAGGCCATGAAAAGCTATAGGTTTTTATAAAAGCGGCGAACCCGAGATCGAAGACTAAATCCTCGACGGGCCCCCGACTTTCGCTTCGCACAGATCAGCCCACTTCTTTGGTCTTTTTCTCGTTTCTGGTCGAGTTTCATCGGGATAGAGGTATCGAATGGAGAGGAATACTCTATCCTGCGTATCCTGCATTGCTACAGTCTCCAACAACACATCTTCCTTGCGTTCTGCAATGATTCTAACACACACTATCGCATGGTCGCATATAGTCTTCTCGGAAAGAAAACATTGTTATTCCCGAAATGACGTCAGAAGCCACCTCGCCCCATTCTCCGCTATTCCTCGGTCGTGAACGTGGAAATGTGCAAAATTATAAACTTTGAAAATTCGTAGAAAATTAACAAAAATAGCTACAAGGATATTTTTTTCGCAGTGGTAATCAGGAGAAAAAGGAAATTTATATAAGCGAAAAAAAAATTTTGGGGTTAGTGGCACTTTAACACTCCTGGGAAATAAAACCATCTAAACACTACACCGATTTACTTATATACTTTACAGCAAAACGTTCTAGAACATTCCGGCTATTCTAAACAAGAAGTTTAAAAAAACTTAAAACCGCGCTTTTTTAACTCTTTTGCGCTCACAAAAACATTACGTAATATTTAGCAACAACGTTTTGCGAGAAAACATTACCTGGAAACAATTTAAAAGATGGTTAGGACTTGTTTCCATATCTCAAACCGCCCTTGGATACCTTGTGATGCGTACACAAAGTAAATATTGATTATAGGCCTAAGCACTGACAATACTTTTAAGGGTTAGGGTTAATGCAAGGGGTTAATGGTTAGCTTCTTTATAGCGTTCGGGTTTCCGATATGGTACCACGCTTTAAAACTCACGGTTACTCACACTTTCGGACTGCGCGTTTGTTATCTTTTTAATCTTTACGCAAGCGTTCAGCTCGTGAAACGTGATATAGTTCCCGCAGTCATCTACTGTTACATAACAACCGACTTCAAATACGCGAAACGTGACTCTCGCCTTTCAGCATATGAAGGTGTTATGTTACAAAGGGTTTGTACTTTACTTTACTTAATAATTTTACAGCAGATAAATATGTGTACGTACAAACATATAAATAAATAGCTGCTGGAAGACCTAGCAACAGCAATGAACTTCCCTGGTGATAAAGGCCACCAGAAACAATATATGTAAAACAAGAACACGAATAAAATACACATAATGATAGGCTGTATTATAAAACGAGTATAGTAAAATATTACGTGGTACAAAAATAATGCTGACTGAAATTAAATAACAATTACATTAAATCTCTACTATCAATAGCAAAACAGTAGAGTCTTAGGTCTTTTTTGAATATTGATTTGTGATTCCCTCTTCCTAATAGATATATAACAATTATTCCATGAGCCCGCGTTGGATATGAAGTAGTAAAATAACCAACGAGCGCGTAGCGCGAGTTGGTTATAATCACTTCATATCCAACAAGGTCGAATGGAATAATTGCTTTAGTAAATTCTCAAACCGGGTTTTGCCGCCGATTTTTATTTCCACAATTTTACAAAGCGAAAAATTTTAAACTTGTCGCACTATTTTCCATATGACGTAAAACTCCGACGGAGCTGAGAATTTACTAGAGGTAAATTATTCCAAAGACGAGCAACTCTAGGAAAAAAAGACGACCTAAATAATTCTGTTCTTGCATAGTTAGTTTTAAAAGTTAGTTCAGTGTTCCACAAAACATCGGGTTCATGCTCAGAATTATAAAACTGCAGATAATTAGAGATATCGAGGCAATAATAACTATGCAGGCATTTGAATGAAAAAAATGAAGGGTAAATAGATTCGTCTAGAAGATAGCTACATTAGACCAGTGTTATTCAAACGTTCTTTGTAAGAAATCCTATTCCCAACCATGAGCTTAGTCGCCCGACGTTGTACAGCCTCTGCCATATCGCTTAAATAAACTTGATGAGTAGGCCACACTTGAGAGGTCTAACGAGGTGAACATACAGCTTTTTAATAACATCAGCAATGACACACGACAAACATCAATAGACATTTAAGCCTAAATGTTGGTAAATTTTCAGTGTGATAAAAGTAACTGACCTCAATGCCTTGTTGTCTTTTTGTATAGTCATCTTTCGTTTCAGCGCGATCCGAAACCTTTTAAGCGATTTATTTCTTTTTCAGTTTCCTCTCGTAAGAAGAGTAAAAGCTACATACTCGGTTCTTAAATCACTCTTTCTCGAAGCGAAAAAAAGACACATAAAGCATGCCAGCCGCCCCAATTCCTCCACAGAATCATAGTACAGGGTTAAGCGCTCCGTAGTATATTGACGGGTGAACAGATCATAAGTTGCGTGGTCGATTCCACAGCGAAAGTGAAGAGTACAAGTTGCGTGATTCAATGATTATATTCCTTTCATAGCGTGTTGAAATCCGAGAGGTTTGTTTACGTCTCAAGAAAAAATACCTTGACCTTTGAAACGAATATACATTTACACATGTTAAAAGGGTTTTTTGACGAGCCAAGGCTAAGTTTTAACTTTTCTTCCCCAGAGAATTCCACCATTACTTCTGGCGAAGTAAACACGATCTTACATTTATCACCGTCAGCGTATTCCATAGCAAGACGTAATACCTTTATAGCGCATTGAATATTCCCTTCGAAAGTGAACAGAAACAAAAATTCCAGATTACAAAATCTTCTGTTACGCACGCAAAACGAAAATACAGCTTAACCCTGGATAATTTCAGCCTTAGTAGCCAGCAACTGGTCCTAAGTGTCATTCTTTATCCTTGCAAATGTCCTGATGTGCATCTCCAACGGCTTTTGGCCCAAGTTTGACCAAACAAACATTGTTCCCGTCGGCAGCCATTTTTTGTCGAGACAGTTAATTCTCTAACTTGACAAAACCCTCCTGAGGGGGGATATGACGAAAAGAGCTGAGAAATGGCCTGTAATTGGCTGATGATGACATCATCTGGTGACAACAATTGGCCGAGTGAGTTGGAGTTTGGGTCTACTCACCGGCAAAACTAAAAAAACAAGAAGTTTAAAAAAACTTAAAAACCGCACTTTTTTAACTCTTTTGAGCTCACAAAAACATCACGTAATATTTAGCAACAACGTATTGCGAGAAAACATTACCCGGAAACAATTTAAAAGATTGAAACAATAGAGATTGCGTGATTCAAAGTTGGCTCAGTGCGTAGCATAGCGTCGTTGCGTGATTTGTAATCGGAGACTTTGTTTACCTAGCTCGAAGGAGAAAAGGTCTCACAATTGACCTTTCAAACGAATATATATTTCCATATGTTCAAAGCCAAGGTTTTATTTTTTTCCCAGAAAACTCCACCATTGCTTCTGGCGAAGTAAACACGATCTTATTTATCACCGTAAGGGCATTCCAGTAAACACGATCTTATTTATCACCAACAGCGGAGTCCATGGCTGACGACAGATGTAATACCTTCTTTAGCACATTGAATGTTACCTTGCAGGCAAAACGAATATACAGCTTAACGCTGGATAATTTCAGCCCTAGTAGCCAGCAACTGGTCCTAAGTTACATTCTTTATCCTTGCAAATGCCTTGACGTGCATCTCCGAGGGCTTTTGGCCCAATTTTGACCAAATAAACCCTCCCCAACTAACCGCGAGTTTATTTAATTCGCCAACTAGACAAAACTCTCCTGAGGGGAGGTATGAAGAAAAGAGCTGAGAAATGGCCTGTAATTGGCTGATGATGACATCGTCCGCGGAGGTTTGGGATTTGTAACCGACAAAACGAAAAAAAAAAAAAAAACCGAAGGCAGAGCAAGAAACCGCCCAGCCTCCGGCTGCGCGGTTTAAAAAGTAACAGTAAATACATCTTGAAGAGCTGCAACTTAATTTCGTTTAGTTTGCGTGATAACAAACAGTATAACTTGTAACAGTTAATTCAACAGCCAGGCTCGGCGTAGTAACACGTAAAATGCAAGTAGCTAACATGTTCACGGAATATTTGTTCCTCCAGAGCTAACATTTAGAGAGCTTAAAACATATCTGGCAATACAAACGAGCCGAGAGAGAAAGAAACCTGGCAAAAAACAGAGGTGTCAAACTCTACAAATTTCTCGCTGATTGCAGCGGACGCCAACCTGACATATGACCTGTGTCCTTCCAAAACCACAGGATTTTTGCTTAGCGAAATATTCAAAGATCCCCAGATCGTACCATACAAAAGGGGCAGATCCTTAGAGATATACTAGTTCGAGCAAAACTTCCTAAAGCGGCTATTACACGCGGATAGGAGTTGCGTAGGCCTGTTACCCCATTGTTGTCACTCGCTGAATCCAACGATAAGCTTCATTATATTAATGACTGGTGTGCCAGAAAACTGACTTAGTTTGGCCGGCATTTCTTGAAATATCTCAGGACCACGAATGTGTGGACATTGAATCTTGGACTCAAAAAATATAGGCAACTTACCTTTTAATGCATTTGCCGATTGACCGTCTCAGGCGATAAAATTATACCTCACGTACGTCAGGCAAACATTAGGCGGGGATGAATAAAATCGCTGTCCTCTTCAATGTCGATATCATGTCGTTCGAATTCAAGCTTGAATTTTTCTTTAGGTCTTGCAGAAGTCCTTTTTGAATCGAAGACGCAGTCTTGCCACAAAATCGACATAAATTTGCTGTTTTGATTCTATGGGTACCAGCATCCGCCATCTCAATACCTAGGAACACATCAATTGACTTACTTGACTTAATTCCTGTCGTTCCGTACGGAACATAGGTCGTCCACCAGAGTTCGCCATGCCCCCCTGTCCTGGGCCTTCTGCTCAAGCTGACCCCACGTCAGGCCAGCGACCTTCGCTTCAGCTTCAGTTGAGCGCCGCCAGGTGGTCTTCGGCCGTCCTCGCTTGCGCTTTCCTTGGGGTGTCCACCGTAACCCTCTTCGTGTGACGTTGTCTGCAGGTTTTTCTCAGGATGTGTCCAAGCCAACGCCACTTGCTTCTCTTGATTTGTTGCACGATTAGCTCCTGAGCTGTTCTTCTCCACAACTCTTCATTTCTCAGCTTGTCGTACCACCGCACTCCGAGGATCCGACGGAGGCAGCGGTTCACAAAGACTTGTATCTTGGCCATCGATGACTTCAGCACTCTCCAAGTTTCACCTCCCGATGTCAGAGTTAGCTGTCCTGAGTCTGGCCACCGGGTCTCACAGAGGCCAAGTACAGTGATGTTGTTCTTCTTCATCTCTGTTGCGATCTGTGCTGCTCTTGATGTTTCGAGCATTGTTCTTACATTCCAAGTTGCGATGTTGATAGTCGTCCTGGTTTCGAGAAGTTTCGGCGTAGTGGCTTCCAGTGGGCTTTCACCACTCCGTGTCATCCGCAGCCCGGCGGGGCCGCCTTCCCGTCGACGCAGGACTGAGGCTCTAGGTTCTCTAGTGTTCGTTTCTGTAGCTGGTTCATTTTTTACGGGGTGAGGTAGCTGACCTCACGCCCAACCCTCCTCCTTTATCCGGGCTTGGACTGGCAGGGGACTAGCATCAGCTATCCCCAGGCGGAGTTACAGATGTAGATATAGCCGCCGTTACGAACAGCACATCGCAAATCAAAACAACCCCGTGCACAACACTAAAAACAGATTAAATCCCAAGTATATAGCGTGAAGATTAACGACATATTTTTTGTGATTGTCGCAAAAATCTGCAAGCAACTTAAATCTAATGACAAAATGAAAAACATACCTGATCCGTATGCAAAATTGCAAGCGCTGTTTCACTTTACGAGTAGCATTTTACATCGTTTACGCTGGTCTTCAGCCGCCATCTTCAAAACACGCGAGGCTCTTCCTTTCTTGGTACTTATCGAATAGAGTTATGGGTAAAACACCCGAGCATAATCGAACAAATAACGAGCAAGCGAAGTGAATACGAAAATTCCCAATTTTTGAAATGGCCGCCATTATATGACGTCACATGGTTATCAAAAATGATAACGATCCCGGACTGTAAACCCCTTGTTTCAATTAAAGTCTGGAAAAAGTTACATCTTGTCTTTCTTATCACAATTCGATAACAAAAAATAGAGGTCACCAAGCCTGTTTTTGAGTATACGCTCTTAAAGCTAAAATTAAGGGTGTTTCAATAGGTTGTAGAGTTGCTACGATAACCGGTAATATAAAAAAGAGGCGTTCCTAACTTGTTTACAATTTTTGTGGCATCACTTAATAAACAATCTGCCACGAGACATAAAAAGTGAGCCTTTGTGTAGAGGGAGCCGTTAGTGTAGGCTAGACTGCATTATTGAATGCAGGAGCGTAACCAGGATTTTTAGAGGGGGAGTCCGGCACCGTGTCAAAGTTAGGTACTCACTCAGATTGTCATGTCGTTTTCGCCACCTCATGTAGGTTGTTTGCTTAAAAAAGGTTTGCAAAAGGAGGGGCCACAGGCACTCCAGAACCCCCTAGCTACGCCCCTAAAATGGGTAATGGACTGAAGCAATCAAGCATAAAAAGCGCTGATGTGTGTATCGTTCTAAGCCATCACATGTACTCCTTCAGAATTCTTTTTCAAGAAAGTTTATTTTTTTTTCCTTCTCAGTCACACTGTTATATTAAATGCACAGCGTCAGAAAGCCAGCGCTTGTAGGTTTTCAGCACACTACGAAAAAAGAGGACTTCTAGCCGTTGTCGTATTTGATAGCTTAAGCACTGCTACCATTAACATTTCACAACTGAAATATGAATGAACGTCGTTAGTAGATCTTTAGTGGTCTTTGCAAGCGCCTAAGGTGTGTTGTAAACAGAATGTACATCACCGTGAAGATTAGCTGCCATGTAATTTTGTAAGGGCACTGAACCAACGAGCGAGTGTCTCCACTCTCGCCCTTAGTGAGAATAGTATAGGGACAGAACCGGTCAAGCAAAGGAAAGCCCAAATCCAAGTCCACGTCATTTACGTATGTATAAAATGGAAAATAGGAAAAAAGTAATAATAATTGAAAAATCGGTACTTCGAGACTTTCTTAGCTTTGGAAAAAAGTTGAGACTGTAAGACAGTTTGTGAAAAAAAGAGAGACTGCGAGATACACACAACAGCTTAAAATACAGACTGCAAGACCTGTGCAACTAGACGAAAATTTTGCAAGATCCATAGTTTTTGAAGGACCATTCTCCACCCCTATTTGTAGGTTGCATAGACAATTCATACCCTTACTCAGTCTGGTCCAAGGAAGGGAGAGATGGGCCCCCTCCTCTTGTAGCTTCTTGTGTTTTCATTCTGATAAAACATTAATTTTTATCCTGAAAAGAACATTATGGAAGTATGCTTTTAGTAGATGACCCAACCACAAGGCATTCAGATTTGCATTTCCATTCTGGATGTGGTGATACTCTGACTTTGCTAGACAAAAAACGTATAGCACATCTTATATCGGAGCACAGTCACTGCACATGATGGCGAGAAATCGCAGACTGATGAAGAATCGAAGTTTGGTACGATTTCATTATTATGATCACTGAATACACAAACATTGTCTTCAGATCTCTCTTCCTTCGATCACGTGGCCAAATGGATATATTAATATTATGGTCACAGTCAAGCTTAACGTTGCAACAGATAATTCGAAGTTGTTCTTGTGACTACTGTATGTTGATAAAGACAGAAAAATAAAGTTTGTTCGTTTTCAGTGATACATTGTTATTCCTGACTGGATAGACCGATATAATGTCACATGCGTAAAGCCAGTCGAATGTGTTGTTGTTGTTGTTGTTGTTGTTTGTTGTTTATTCCATCTAATTCCAGTTGTAGCCCTGCTCACTTGTTGCAAGATTTCAAATTCCTTCCCTCTGTCGATTCTATGGAGTACGCCCGAAGGGGGTGGGGGAACTCCCATACATGAAGGAGAGGTTGCTCGTTGTACCTTTTAAGGGTAAAAACCGGTTTGGGTACCTGTTAGATTGTTCATCCTCAAAATGTCTACAGCCGAAGATTTTGCAACCAGTCAGGAGATAATGTGTTGGCTTAGAATTGGTACTTCTAGATCTTAAGGGATTTAAGACAGCAGTCATTTAAAAATCGCCGTATCATCATGATTGACACATGACTACCATTATAAAGAGAACGACTTTGGATAAACTGAAAAAATCTCGTTGAAAAGAATCTGTGTTACATTGAACAGATTTATAAGCCGTAAACTTCCCCTTATAGGCTCCCGGGAAAAGGATCATCTACCTGTAAACCAAAATGCATCCGGTTATAACTATAAACCAGCCCCCCCCTCCTCCTCCCCATGATATAATCCACCCTCTATAGCTTTCCTTGTTTTGAATTGGCTTTATTATGATGTTTCAAAGC
>JAHPZR010017732.1:0-15062 GCA_019787425.1 Platygyra sinensis
GTGTGATATACAGTAGAAACCAGTGATTCGAAGACGGTCTCAGCCTCATTACTGGAGTACGCTAAGATCTTAACGGACGTTCACGCTAGTTGTTTCTGCTCGTGTTTACTGCTGTCGTAATGTAACGACACCGCATCCATCGAGCGCAGGCGCCAATCAAGAAGAATAATCAACTCCATTAACTTAGCCTGCAGTTCACCCTCTTAGATAGCGGACGACGGAAGATTTCTTGACACATTTTAGAATAAACACTAGCGATATGAAAATGTGACGTTCCGGTTATGACATGTGACCATTTTCCAATGCAAATTATTGCAAGATGAAACTGCAGTCGAATAAAAAGAGCCGTTATGGAAGTCAAAAGAATGCACATAACAAATGTAGTTTTACGCTTTAGGTTTGTATATATAACGTTACCAACTTCACAATAATATGCGTTTGACATGTCGTCACCGAAGTTTCATGTTTTTAAATCGCTGCTGTTTATCCTAAGATAGTGGTAGCCACTTTTCTTTTTCCTGTAGGTCATTTCCGTTACTGCATCTCTCCTTTTAGACAAGAACTAATTAGACCACTTAATTTTATTTCGCATACAATCGAAGTTTTCTAAAAACTCGCATAAAAATGACTTTGTGAGTATTCACCCGTTGGGTTGAATCTGAATGAAACAATTTTATCACATTTAAAACGTTGGCCCCATTCGACTCCGCCTTATTATTAAGGAGATCCCCGTTTCACCTAGGCAGACGTACCTCAATAGCATTTTGTGAGCCCATTTGTTTCCATGGTTTTTTTGTTTTAGGAATCTCTGACCGTAGTAACTACGAAATCCATCTTCCCAACATCGACCTCGGCTATGTGTCATTCGCTGATGTCTCACCTCTTCACGTGGGTTTTACTCTCTGTTTCTGGTTGAAGACAGAACACAGCGGCTTCTTCATTGAATACAAAGTCGCGACGGAACAAAATGAAACATTGGTGCTAGCGGTCTATTGTCGTAACGATACCTTTGTGTTTAAGCTGGAAAATACCAGAAGGTAGTTGTATACTATTGCTTTGTTTCATAGATTTCCATTTATTCTTAGACAATGACCCTCTCCCTCTGTGAGATGTGCCTGCAGGGAATCATAGTCGTTGTATCTCTCAAACCAAGACGCTGAGTACCGGCAACTCCCATGATTCCCTGCAGATGCGTTTAATAGAGGGAACTGGCCATTGACTGCACTGTATTTAGCGGTCGAAGTAAAATTGTCTCTAACTAAAACAAACCATTTACTATTTGGATTTATTACTTGTTCTGTCATGAAAGGCCTTTTATTTGCAACTGTATGGCAAACGAAAGTGGCAGCGTAAAAACCATAGCGACTTCAGTCAGAAAGGTTTGCCATGTAGAAAATAGCATCATATTTTAGCGTGAAATTTCAACTTTAATAAAAGTAAAAACAAAAAAAACGTAGTTAAGCTTTATTTTCCTTTTTTTTTATGTACCACTGGCCTTGCCATCCAGCTTGTGCTTATACTTTTAAAAGACCATGTTAGAACTTAGGGTTTGATTGCTATTTTTTATTCATCACAGAAAAATTCCAATGGACGCGACAGATAACACGTGGCACCACTTGTGTGTATTGTGGGAACTTCGCGACGAGCAAGTGGAGGTTTTCAAAGATGGTCAAAGAAAATATGTGTCGATTGGTTTTCAGTCTAGCTCTCAACGTGTGGGAATTGAAGGTACGGTGGGAAAAAAATCACATTAAGTTTTAAAAAACTTAGTTTATTAACTTCTTAAAACTTCCTAAGGCATTTCACAATAAATACTAGCGCTAAAAAAGCAACATGTCGATGTGATCTTGATATCATTATTATCAAGTTAGAAATAAACTAAAGGTACATTTTGTTTAAATATGTGCAGACAAGGTGTGAATAATTTCGTGAGTTAAATTATAACAGCTCGGAAAGACTTTTCAATCGAAGCGTCGTTTTTTGGCTTTAATATTCATTGTGAAATTTATTGATAAACTCATAAGAATCTAAAGACATTTAATGCAATGATAATCAATTAACTCTCACTTAACGCGTTTGCACAGGAGGTGGAACTATGAAGATTGGTTTCAGAGAATCCAATGCTTCAGTTGTTCTCGGTGCGTTGACTGGGTTCAATCTGTGGAGTTATGCAATGGCACCAGGGGAGATACTGCGCATGTCACATGGTTGTGGTACTGAAGCGGGTGACGTGAAAGCCTGGGAAACAGTAAGACACGGGTTACAGAAAGAAGTGGCGGTAGTACGGCCTCGGACTTGCCAAGATAGGAAAGGCAAGTAATCTAGAGAATTAAGGTGATCAAGCACTAATAAATCATCCTTCCTTTTTAAGAATGAAAAAGCCTGATAATGTGGAATTAAGAAATGGTTTACTGAAAACATCCTACAATGCCTGTGCCCGCCAGTTTCTACTATAGTGGAGTTTTATTACGGCTCCTAAAGCTGTCTCATTTTAACTAAGTAATTCATTCGTTCATGATTCATTCATTCATTCGTCCGTCTGTTATTTGCAGCCCCATAATAGTTTGTCGTCGTTCTTGATTGTTATTCCTGTTAGAACACTGTGCATGTCTGCTTGTTTTCAGGGGACCGGCTCGTGGTAGGTACCAGTCCTACCCAATTTAAGCAGTCCGCTGTTCTTGTGAGCCCAGTATACAACAGATCACGTGACTGGCATAGCAAATGCTTAAAATTTCGTTACATGTCAAGGGGACCTGGAAAGCAAACAATAATAATTTTTCATAAGACAGACAGCTATCGAGAAATACCGATCTGGATTTCAAAACGTAACACTGGTAAAAAATGGGTTTACGGACAAGTTTCCTTGAGTTCTGTTTCGAGGTTTCAGGTAAGTAATGACGTGGTATAAAATTCCTTGTTTTTTCCTCTCCCTCTCTACTCCAACCCCAGCAAAAGGTTCACCCCTGGGGTGCATTGTTGTTTCCTCCTTCATCCCCTTCCCTTCACACAGTTTGCCACCCATATCAACTCCTCCCTGCTGGTTCCACCAGGATCTATTGTTGCCTCCTTTTTCCATCCCCTTCGCATAGGCAGTCTCCTTGAGCCACCTCCCTGCTGATAAATGGTCCTCTGTACCTTCCTTCTCCGATTATTCCTCCATAAATAGTCTTTCCCAAATACAGTCTCAGTCCTTTACTCCTTCAGCGCATGTAGCAACCTGCTTGGTGTTGTCGAAGAAAAAGCGAGATTAGCGTCGAAAAGCCTACCTCCACGGCGTCAACAACGTTGAATCTATTACTGTAACGCGGTTCTTATCCATCGACGATTCCTTGAAATGCACCTTCAGGTAGCTGTATAAGTCGTCCCCTTTTACTTTCTAAAAAGGCTCTCACCACAGAAAGTATGTTAAATTGATCCTAAATCATTTCACTGATACAACAGGTACTAATAAAAAGTGAGGTAGAGAAGAACAATAGCTTTGTAGCATTGACTGGATTGTACATTGACGAGGGGACGCACTGCACTTACCAACCGCCGTCGGCCAAAAAAGGTAAAATATGTATTCCCGTGATGTTTCTTTTGAAATGTACCTGCTTTCTCTGGCTGAAAACTATAAATAACTCCCAGACTTTGACATCTTTACTATGATCTTCGAAATTTCCTTCTGTTTTCTACCCTTCAATTCCTAGGCATTTTTTAACTTTTTAATCTGGGATAATTCATCCGGTCTACGGTTTAACAAACAAACCAACTCGTGGACTGTCGATTGTTAGTTGCCAAACCGGAACACTGCGCAACACAGCTCACGAGAAAATTACAGGAGTACCTCAAACAGGGCAACTCATGTCGCGTAGCAACATCCTTTTGAACATTGCGGGCTCAACCAATCCCGTCACTTACAGTGAAAAAAGAAAGACTTCCCTCTGTCTTTCGTTTAAGCCACGTGAGAATGGTTCGAAGTATCGCACCTTCAAAGACAATGTGCACAATGTCATTAAGGCCAAAATCATAAGTGAGTCACAACCAACGGCAACTAATTGTTAATTCAAGTGATCATGGCGGTTGTAAGGATATTTCAGTATTTGCAAAAAAGTTCAGAAGCTTCAACAAAATTCAAAAAAAACTAGCCATTCTTGTCTTTGTTTAATTAAGCTTGAACACTTTATCATCTTTGTGGCGATTTCTATTACTTCATTTCTCTGTTGTTACGTCCTTACATACGATTAATTTTCTCGGTTTCAGCTTGTAACGAAAACCTATTCAACATGTCTGGATATTTCTTTTCTCCATCATTTCCTGGATATTATTTTGGAGACATTTACTGCACGTGGCACATCACCGTCCCATCTGGGTACGTCATTCACCTTGAATTCCAAGAATTCCGACTCAAGGATCATCCAATGTGCGAGAATTGTTTTCTTCAGATTTTCGATGGACGCGACAAAACTGCTCCCGCGATGGGCAGATTCTGCGGATATGCTTATCCTCCCCATTTTATCTCATCATCAAATCATTTCACGATTGTTCTTGATTGTCAGGGAGATTTGCGCGCAGAAGGATTCAAGGGCTTTTATCGCTCTGTTGCAGGTACATGAGTGGTTTTTTGTAACTCAGTTATTGCTTTTTTTGTAGTTTTTTGAAAACCTGTTTTTTTTTTCACTCTTTGCGCCCCAAATGCATATCCGGTGCTCCCTGAGAGTGTAAATCATGTCCAAAATCTAACGGTACCGCCAAAATGTGAAAGTTGTAATGCTCTTTCTTCTTCAATCGATGACTTTCAGTAACACAAATGTAAAGAAAAAGAAGAAACGGGTGAAAAAAAAAGTCTAATACGGATTGTGGGATGGTTTCTCATTTCTATAGGAAAGGGGCCCACCCGCCGTCTTATTTTGGGTAAAAAAGTAGAAATGACAGAAGGGAGAAAAGCCAGCAGGGCAAGTAAATCAACACCCCCACCACCCCCCTTATTAGCTCAAGGCCTGAATCCGCCACTGAGTTGATCAAACTCAGTCATGACACAATACCTTAAATATCTGTCTCTTGGAACAATGTGTAACAAGACCAACTTGAAGCAGTAAATGACACAGACTTGATTAAATATATTAAACACGAAAGACAGTGTTTGAGCACATTTTCAAACACCGAAAAGAGAGTTGAAAATACGACGCGTAGCGGAGTATTTCTGACGAACTTCGAGGTGATTTCCATTCTCCGATAATATCATTTATGCTGGGTTTTTTCTTTTTGTTTTCTTCAGCGTCTGACGATCTGGCTGCATCTTGTTCACGTCAGCAAGGTAAACACTACAGTACTTGAGTAGTACGTAACAACTACCAACCGTAATACAATTTTTCCACTCTCAAGAGGATCTTAATGATCGAAAATGCTTTTTTCATTTTGGTAGGATATTCTTAGTTGGAGATTTCTTCAAGTGTTTCTTCCTGAGATTAGATTTATTTTAAATCACCCAGTTGGTTGTTGAAATTATATATTCCACCGAGTTTAGTAAAATTTGCTCAAGAACTTGACTAAAGCTTATTTATTTTTTAGGATGTCCATCAAGCTGCAAGTGCGAAGAGTTCCATGAAGGTCCAGAAAAAACGATTCTGGTGACAGGAGAAGACTTGGTTACCGTGCCAAGCAACCTTCCTTTCAACACTCGAGCAGTGTATGTTGCGATTTACTTACTTCTGCAAGTAAAATTACCACACCAAAAAACGATTAGCATTTATCATCCAGTTATGAAAACTAGAGCTAATATGGGGCTGCTGTGTGACACTATCCGTGCTTTTTTTTTCTGTTATGACTTTACTCGATGAAAACGAAAATTAGTTCAAGGAGATAGTTCCATATTTGTTGTTTTCCGGGCCAGTTTCTTTTAGTTTCGTTTTTTGCTTGTAGGTAAAAGGTAGCGTGACTTTCTTAGTGTTTTATCACTCTCTCAGAATGTCTTCGGAAGATACAACGAAACAGTTCCGTATTTTTTATTTTCTTATTTTTGATACAACCAATTACTTCAGTTGTTAATTAATATAGTAATGTATAAACGTAATCCCAAGTAATGTTTAACTTATTTATTGTGTTTTGACTTGTGTTACCAGATTTCTCCAAAACAACCGAATATCACAGTTACGAGAGATGGATTTCACAAATCTCACAAAACTGGAATACATGTTAGTATTTGTTTTTTTATGTTTCCTCTTCTCACCTAACTCACTGCAAAAACCAAAACGTGCAATGTCTTTGAATAGAGACGGATAAGAAATGCCTTCTTTGAACAACATTCTTTGTTATAAGAGAGCACATCTTATAGATTCTAGCCATGGGACCCATGTTAATCATTTTAAGTTTAATTTTAGGTTACTCTTTATCACTGGATGGTAACACTTTAGACTGGCGTGTATTCACCTGTTTACTCAGTACAGTTTAACTTGTATTCCGATGTTTAGAGCTTTCTTCCCTTGTGTCGGACAGTAATTGGTTTTGCACTTTGGACGCCACACGATTGGCTAAAAAGACTCGTGCCACTTCTTCATCCAATCAGAAGTAAAACCAAAACCAATCGTGACTCGCTCACATGCATTTTCCCGCGCTTTGCGTCAGCTACATATAATTACTTCGAGTTTTGATTGGTTCACTGAATTGTCTGTGTCCTTTGTGATTGGCTAGAGCGATTACTTTGGTTTTGGTTTTACGACACTCAATTAATTAAACGCTGCTCTTTGAGGGCAAATAAGGTTTTAATTGCTTAAAATTCAAGAAATTGGGTACATAATCCCTCAGCCCTCAAAAGTGACTCAAAAATCTTGTCATTTGATTTAGCTACCTTTTTTTCTTTGTCTTCTTCCTATTTTCAGCGACATGAGTTTCAATATCCTTCTCCATACAGATAAACACTCTTTCCAAAATCTTCCATCTCTCAACACATTGTAAGTATATTTCCCATCTGATATTATTTTCAAGAACATACCTGGAAAAGAAACATATCTATATTCAATTTAATTGAAATTAATTTAGTTTTCAAAATGACTTCTAAAATGGTATTTCCTTGCTAACGAACGCTCTCCCCTCCAAATATGGCTGACAAAATGTCTGAATGACGTTATAGAAGTATCACTATTGGCGAATAATTTAAAATTGTCTCGTGCATGGTAATGAATGTTATTCAATTATTTTCAGGAGACTAACTTCTAACTTCTTTCGTTCTCTGCCTGCTGGAGGATTCACCGGGCTTCCCAATTTACGCGTGCTGTGAGTATTTTATGTTTATGGAAACACTCGCATCTTTAATACCATGTTAATCTGAAATGTAACTGACACTGATAAAGGCTGCCAGTTAAAACCTGTTATCTGGTCCTTTTAGAATTGGAAGGTTCGATTTTTTTTTTTTTTTTTGTTTCAGTGATTTGGGATGGAATCTTCTACACAAAGCAAGTAGTGGAATGCTTGACGGACTGACAAGTTTAGAGGTTTTGTAAGTGAAAAGCTACGATTCTAATTTTAAGGTTATTCCTCACAATTGCACTGCGCATCCTTTCTGCGCATAATTTATGGCGTCATTTAGCGCGCCCGCGTGCACGCGCACATTGAAAATATGGCGGATTTGCCTAGATATTGAGCGCTGTAAGTTGGAAAATGGTTATAGCTCACCAACGAGCACGGGCACCCCAAATTTTTTTTCAGTCATTGTAATCAACTTATCATAAACTTTGCTTGAGGAAAGACTGATCTGATTCCTATTGCTGAAAATTGAATAAATAACGAAAATAGCAGGTAAACTGTGGTCTTTTCTGTTTTGCCGTATAGTAACCATGTCAAGAAATTTGGTTGAAATTTTATTCAAGAATTCAGCTTTCTGTCTAAATCAAACTTAAAAAGTTTATTTGTGTCCGATACAATGCATTGACTCCAGTTTAATGCGTGTTCTCATGAGTTTCGGTCACAAAAATTTACAATTATTACTGGGAATGCGTTCTTGTAATAAGCATTAAATAATGCCAAAATGGGTCATTTTCAATGCCCCAGTACTCCTTAATGAGTATGGGCACCCCCCTTTTTAATTTCAAAATTGAAGTTCTCATATGATAAATATTCAGTGGGCAACGTTTGAACGAAAATCTATTGTCAGTTTTATTTCAGGGGAATTACCTTAAGTTATAATTTCGAATTTCAAAGCTAGTGTGTCATAAATAAATAAGTGTAACTGACTCAAGTGATTGCGTTTTTAGGAGTCTGCGCTCGAACCAGATAGAAGGAATGGAACATGGTGTTTTTGACAACAAAAGCAATTTGACCCATTTGTAAGTTTATCTATTTGTTAAATTTCTCATTTATGAATTAAAGTAATCCAGTAGCAGTCCTAATAAAAGCAATAACCATATATGGGTAAACACTGCAAGCAGAGGTCCTGCGATCTTGCGACAGACGTCTGTTTGCAGCGTAACCACAGGTACAGTGCGTCGGTAGAAATAATTTTAAATAAAGATAAATGGTTAAATTACTGTGACGTTAGCTGCCGTACACTGCATACCAAGCTCGCATTGCAACTGTTACGAAACTCTGCCGCGCTGAATAGGCGATTGGTAAAATTGAATACTCACAACACTTTCAGTTTGGCAAGAGTTCCAAACAGGCCACTTGGTAAAGTTGTGAGCTTGTTTTCCTGAAGGTATCTAAACAACAGGGAACAAAGGTGCAATATCAGTATACCCAGGATGATAAAAAGAACACCGTTAAAGGTAGCTATTTTTATGAACAATTGCTCGCTGTGGAATTAATTAAAAAGGTATCCACAAGTGTTTTACTCATAGATTAAACATCAATTCAACCTAAGTCGATCTTCTTTTCTCAGAAAATCAGATCTGTTAATTACTCAAAGTAAGTTTACAGATTTAAATTATTTATTCTTTTCAACTCTCGACTGTACCTGTGGTTACGCTGCAAACAGACGTCTGTCGCAAGATCGCAGGACCTCTGCTTGCAGTGTTTACCCATATATGGTTATTGCTTTTATTAGGACTGCTACTGGATTACTTTAATTCATAAATGAGAAATTTAACAAATAGATAAACTTACAAATGGGTCAAATTGCTTTTGTTGTCAAAAACACCATGTTCCATTCCTTCTATCTGGTTCGAGCGCAGACTCCTAAAAACGCAATCACTTGAGTCAGTTACACTTATTTATTTATGACACACTAGCTTTGAAATTCGAAATTATAACTTAAGGTAATTCCCCTGAAATAAAACTGACAATAGATTTTCGTTCAAACGTTGCCCACTGAATATTTATCATATGAGAACTTCAATTTTGAAATTAAAAAGGGGGGTGCCCATACTCATTAAGGAGTACTGGGGCATTGAAAATGACCCATTTTGGCATTATTTAATGCTTATTACAAGAACGCATTCCCAGTAATAATTGTAAATTTTTGTGACCGAAACTCATGAGAACACGCATTAAACTGGAGTCAATGCATTGTATCGGACACAAATAAACTTTTTAAGTTTGATTTAGACAGAAAGCTGAATTCTTGAATAAAATTTCAACCAAATTTCTTGACATGGTTACTATACGGCAAAACAGAAAAGACCACAGTTTACCTGCTATTTTCGTTATTTATTCAATTTTCAGCAATAGGAATCAGATCAGTCTTTCCTCAAGCAAAGTTTATGATAAGTTGATTACAATGACTGAAAAAAAATTTGGGGTGCCCGTGCTCGTTGGTGAGCTATAACCATTTTCCAACTTACAGCGCTCAATATCTAGGCAAATCCGCCATATTTTCAATGTGCGCGTGCACGCGGGCGCGCTAAATGACGCCATAAATTATGCGCAGAAAGGATGCGCAGTGCAATTGTGAGGAATAACCTTAAAATTAGAATCGTAGCTTTTCACTTACAAAACCTCTAAACTTGTCAGTCCGTCAAGCATTCCACTACTTGCTTTGTGTAGAAGATTCCATCCCAAATCACTGAAACAAAAAAAAAAAAAAAAATCGAACCTTCCAATTCTAAAAGGACCAGATAACAGGTTTTAACTGGCAGCCTTTATCAGTGTCAGTTACATTTCAGATTAACATGGTATTAAAGATGCGAGTGTTTCCATAAACATAAAATACTCACAGCACGCGTAAATTGGGAAGCCCGGTGAATCCTCCAGCAGGCAGAGAACGAAAGAAGTTAGAAGTTAGTCTCCTGAAAATAATTGAATAACATTCATTACCATGCACGAGACAATTTTAAATTATTCGCCAATAGTGATACTTCTATAACGTCATTCAGACATTTTGTCAGCCATATTTGGAGGGGAGAGCGTTCGTTAGCAAGGAAATACCATTTTAGAAGTCATTTTGAAAACTAAATTAATTTCAATTAAATTGAATATAGATATGTTTCTTTTCCAGGTATGTTCTTGAAAATAATATCAGATGGGAAATATACTTACAATGTGTTGAGAGATGGAAGATTTTGGAAAGAGTGTTTATCTGTATGGAGAAGGATATTGAAACTCATGTCGCTGAAAATAGGAAGAAGACAAAGAAAAAAAGGTAGCTAAATCAAATGACAAGATTTTTGAGTCACTTTTGAGGGCTGAGGGATTATGTACCCAATTTCTTGAATTTTAAGCAATTAAAACCTTATTTGCCCTCAAAGAGCAGCGTTTAATTAATTGAGTGTCGTAAAACCAAAACCAAAGTAATCGCTCTAGCCAATCACAAAGGACACAGACAATTCAGTGAACCAATCAAAACTCGAAGTAATTATATGTAGCTGACGCAAAGCGCGGGAAAATGCATGTGAGCGAGTCACGATTGGTTTTGGTTTTACTTCTGATTGGATGAAGAAGTGGCACGAGTCTTTTTAGCCAATCGTGTGGCGTCCAAAGTGCAAAACCAATTACTGTCCGACACAAGGGAAGAAAGCTCTAAACATCGGAATACAAGTTAAACTGTACTGAGTAAACAGGTGAATACACGCCAGTCTAAAGTGTTACCATCCAGTGATAAAGAGTAACCTAAAATTAAACTTAAAATGATTAACATGGGTCCCATGGCTAGAATCTATAAGATGTGCTCTCTTATAACAAAGAATGTTGTTCAAAGAAGGCATTTCTTATCCGTCTCTATTCAAAGACATTGCACGTTTTGGTTTTTGCAGTGAGTTAGGTGAGAAGAGGAAACATAAAAAAACAAATACTAACATGTATTCCAGTTTTGTGAGATTTGTGAAATCCATCTCTCGTAACTGTGATATTCGGTTGTTTTGGAGAAATCTGGTAACACAAGTCAAAACACAATAAATAAGTTAAACATTACTTGGGATTACGTTTATACATTACTATATTAATTAACAACTGAAGTAATTGGTTGTATCAAAAATAAGAAAATAAAAAATACGGAACTGTTTCGTTGTATCTTCCGAAGACATTCTGAGAGAGTGATAAAACACTAAGAAAGTCACGCTACCTTTTACCTACAAGCAAAAAACGAAACTAAAAGAAACTGGCCCGGAAAACAACAAATATGGAACTATCTCCTTGAACTAATTTTCGTTTTCATCGAGTAAAGTCATAACAGAAAAAAAAAGCACGGATAGTGTCACACAGCAGCCCCATATTAGCTCTAGTTTTCATAACTGGATGATAAATGCTAATCGTTTTTTGGTGTGGTAATTTTACTTGCAGAAGTAAGTAAATCGCAACATACACTGCTCGAGTGTTGAAAGGAAGGTTGCTTGGCACGGTAACCAAGTCTTCTCCTGTCACCAGAATCGTTTTTTCTGGACCTTCATGGAACTCTTCGCACTTGCAGCTTGATGGACATCCTAAAAAATAAATAAGCTTTAGTCAAGTTCTTGAGCAAATTTTACTAAACTCGGTGGAATATATAATTTCAACAACCAACTGGGTGATTTAAAATAAATCTAATCTCAGGAAGAAACACTTGAAGAAATCTCCAACTAAGAATATCCTACCAAAATGAAAAAAGCATTTTCGATCATTAAGATCCTCTTGAGAGTGGAAAAATTGTATTACGGTTGGTAGTTGTTACGTACTACTCAAGTACTGTAGTGTTTACCTTGCTGACGTGAACAAGATGCAGCCAGATCGTCAGACGCTGAAGAAAACAAAAAGAAAAAACCCAGCATAAATGATATTATCGGAGAATGGAAATCACCTCGAAGTTCGTCAGAAATACTCCGCTACGCGTCGTATTTTCAACTCTCTTTTCGGTGTTTGAAAATGTGCTCAAACACTGTCTTTCGTGTTTAATATATTTAATCAAGTCTGTGTCATTTACTGCTTCAAGTTGGTCTTGTTACACATTGTTCCAAGAGACAGATATTTAAGGTATTGTGTCATGACTGAGTTTGATCAACTCAGTGGCGGATTCAGGCCTTGAGCTAATAAGGGGGGTGGTGGGGGTGTTGATTTACTTGCCCTGCTGGCTTTTCTCCCTTCTGTCATTTCTACTTTTTTACCCAAAATAAGACGGCGGGTGGGCCCCTTTCCTATAGAAATGAGAAACCATCCCACAATCCGTATTAGACTTTTTTTTTCACCCGTTTCTTCTTTTTCTTTACATTTGTGTTACTGAAAGTCATCGATTGAAGAAGAAAGAGCATTACAACTTTCACATTTTGGCGGTACCGTTAGATTTTGGACATGATTTACACTCTCAGGGAGCACCGGATATGCATTTGGGGCGCAAAGAGTGAAAAAAAAACAGGTTTTCAAAAAACTACAAAAAAAGCAATAACTGAGTTACAAAAAACCACTCATGTACCTGCAACAGAGCGATAAAAGCCCTTGAATCCTTCTGCGCGCAAATCTCCCTGACAATCAAGAACAATCGTGAAATGATTTGATGATGAGATAAAATGGGGAGGATAAGCATATCCGCAGAATCTGCCCATCGCGGGAGCAGTTTTGTCGCGTCCATCGAAAATCTGAAGAAAACAATTCTCGCACATTGGATGATCCTTGAGTCGGAATTCTTGGAATTCAAGGTGAATGACGTACCCAGATGGGACGGTGATGTGCCACGTGCAGTAAATGTCTCCAAAATAATATCCAGGAAATGATGGAGAAAAGAAATATCCAGACATGTTGAATAGGTTTTCGTTACAAGCTGAAACCGAGAAAATTAATCGTATGTAAGGACGTAACAACAGAGAAATGAAGTAATAGAAATCGCCACAAAGATGATAAAGTGTTCAAGCTTAATTAAACAAAGACAAGAATGGCTAGTTTTTTTTGAATTTTGTTGAAGCTTCTGAACTTTTTTGCAAATACTGAAATATCCTTACAACCGCCATGATCACTTGAATTAACAATTAGTTGCCGTTGGTTGTGACTCACTTATGATTTTGGCCTTAATGACATTGTGCACATTGTCTTTGAAGGTGCGATACTTCGAACCATTCTCACGTGGCTTAAACGAAAGACAGAGGGAAGTCTTTCTTTTTTCACTGTAAGTGACGGGATTGGTTGAGCCCGCAATGTTCAAAAGGATGTTGCTACGCGACATGAGTTGCCCTGTTTGAGGTACTCCTGTAATTTTCTCGTGAGCTGTGTTGCGCAGTGTTCCGGTTTGGCAACTAACAATCGACAGTCCACGAGTTGGTTTGTTTGTTAAACCGTAGACCGGATGAATTATCCCAGATTAAAAAGTTAAAAAATGCCTAGGAATTGAAGGGTAGAAAACAGAAGGAAATTTCGAAGATCATAGTAAAGATGTCAAAGTCTGGGAGTTATTTATAGTTTTCAGCCAGAGAAAGCAGGTACATTTCAAAAGAAACATCACGGGAATACATATTTTACCTTTTTTGGCCGACGGCGGTTGGTAAGTGCAGTGCGTCCCCTCGTCAATGTACAATCCAGTCAATGCTACAAAGCTATTGTTCTTCTCTACCTCACTTTTTATTAGTACCTGTTGTATCAGTGAAATGATTTAGGATCAATTTAACATACTTTCTGTGGTGAGAGCCTTTTTAGAAAGTAAAAGGGGACGACTTATACAGCTACCTGAAGGTGCATTTCAAGGAATCGTCGATGGATAAGAACCGCGTTACAGTAATAGATTCAACGTTGTTGACGCCGTGGAGGTAGGCTTTTCGACGCTAATCTCGCTTTTTCTTCGACAACACCAAGCAGGTTGCTACATGCGCTGAAGGAGTAAAGGACTGAGACTGTATTTGGGAAAGACTATTTATGGAGGAATAATCGGAGAAGGAAGGTACAGAGGACCATTTATCAGCAGGGAGGTGGCTCAAGGAGACTGCCTATGCGAAGGGGATGGAAAAAGGAGGCAACAATAGATCCTGGTGGAACCAGCAGGGAGGAGTTGATATGGGTGGCAAACTGTGTGAAGGGAAGGGGATGAAGGAGGAAACAACAATGCACCCCAGGGGTGAACCTTTTGCTGGGGTTGGAGTAGAGAGGGAGAGGAAAAAACAAGGAATTTTATACCACGTCATTACTTACCTGAAACCTCGAAACAGAACTCAAGGAAACTTGTCCGTAAACCCATTTTTTACCAGTGTTACGTTTTGAAATCCAGATCGGTATTTCTCGATAGCTGTCTGTCTTATGAAAAATTATTATTGTTTGCTTTCCAGGTCCCCTTGACATGTAACGAAATTTTAAGCATTTGCTATGCCAGTCACGTGATCTGTTGTATACTGGGCTCACAAGAACAGCGGACTGCTTAAATTGGGTAGGACTGGTACCTACCACGAGCCGGTCCCCTGAAAACAAGCAGACATGCACAGTGTTCTAACAGGAATAACAATCAAGAACGACGACAAACTATTATGGGGCTGCAAATAACAGACGGACGAATGAATGAATGAATCATGAACGAATGAATTACTTAGTTAAAATGAGACAGCTTTAGGAGCCGTAATAAAACTCCACTATAGTAGAAACTGGCGGGCACAGGCATTGTAGGATGTTTTCAGTAAACCATTTCTTAATTCCACATTATCAGGCTTTTTCATTCTTAAAAAGGAAGGATGATTTATTAGTGCTTGATCACCTTAATTCTCTAGATTACTTGC
>JAHPZR010017733.1:0-14397 GCA_019787425.1 Platygyra sinensis
GACTGCCAATCTGGCACGTCGGGATCAGATCTACCTCGTCACATCAAAAATGTTTTTCCCTTTAATATTTAAGAGACTTGCACTTTGACAACGTTTGTTGAGCAGAAACTAAGTTTCTCTGTCAAGAAACTTAGAAATTTCATGTGAGTGTAAGTGAATAGGGAGAGGGCAGTTTGAGATATGGAAACAAGTCTTTTATACCTTAAAAGATTGGAAATAACAAAGAATGTGTGATCCAAAGCTGGCTCAGTGCCTGGGTTGTAAGATATTTATTTATTTTTAATCTTTATGCGAACGTTCAGCTCATGAAACGTGACATAGTTACCGCGGTCATCTTCTGTTACATTACAACCGAATTTCATTACGCGAAAAAGTGACTCTAGTTGCCTTCAGCATATATATGCTGAAAGGCGTATCTGATTACATTCGTTGCATGGCGCGGGGCTAGCGTGACTTGTAATCGAGGAAAAAATACCTTGACCTTTCAAACGAATATAAATTTACATATGTTGAATGGGTTTTTGACGAGCGCTAACGCTAAGTTTTAACTTTTTTCCCCCAAAAAATTCCACCATTGTTGCTGGCGAAGTAAACACGATCTTACATTTACCACCGTCAGCGTATTCCATGGCCAGACGTAATACTTTTTTTAGCGCATTGAATATTCCCTCCGAAAGTGAAGAGAAACAAAAATTCCAGATTACAAAATCTTCTGTTTTGCACACAAAACGAAAATATAGTTTAACTCTGGACAATGTCAGCCTTAGTAGCCAGCAGCTGGTCGCAAATTAGATGCTTTATCCTTGCAAATGTGCTGCGCCCATCGCCGAAGGATTTTGGCCCAAGATTGACCAAATAAACATTTTTCCCGTCGGCGGCCATTTTTTGTCTAAACAGTTAATTCGGTAACTTGACTAAACCCTCCTGAGGAAGGATATGACGAAAAGACCTGAGAAATGGCCTGTAATTGGCCAATGTACGCGAAACCTGATTCTCACCTTTCAGCATGTAGAGGTGTTGTGTTACATAGGGTTTGTCTTGGGAAAAACGTCAAAAGACATTTTAGTGGGTCACATGTTCCGAGATGAAACGCAGTGCACATTCTGAAGTAGTCCGTGATGATTCATGGATTACTGTAGACACCACATCACTTCATCAACACAAACTATATTATTGTGTGACAGAGTCACTTAAGTTTATTTTTTCACCTAATTTTATTCTTCAGTTAATTTTATTTCCTGGAATTTGAGTGATTTTGTTACTCATTTTAGTAATGTTCCTTTTTCCTTTCATGATGTTTCATGGATTACTGTAGATTACTATAGATTATTGTAGATTTTACTTCTATTCCCTTCTAAGACGTCAAAATCCTTCTCGAAAATGGAAAAATAGAAACTGACCTATACTGCAAACCCACCGATAAACACCAATACTTACTTCACTCTTCAAGTCATCCGTATCACACGAAAAAATCAATCCCCTACAGCCTTGCTCTCCGTTTACGACGTATTTGTTCAAAAGATGACTTCTTCGATACCAGATCGACTGAACTAGAACGTTACCTAACGAAACGAGGATACAAAAACAATTTCGTGAAAAGCCAGATCTCCAGAGCGAAATCAATCCCCAGAAACGACACCTTAAAAGAAAACAGTCCTGAAATCAAAAAACCTGACAGAGTACCACTCATCACCACCTATAATCCAGCCTTACCTAACATTCACAAAGTCCTACGCCAGAAACAACCCATTCTCCATTCCACAGAACGTTTGCATGAAATTTTTAAAGAAACACCTGTTGTAGCTTACCGACGTTCACCAAATCTTCGTGACTTATTGGTTCGCGCGAAACTTAAGAACCCATCAACCGCCACTCAACCCAACCATTCTTTTGGCGCTTTCCGCTGCAACTCCAAACATGGATGTCTGACTTGCCCACACATTGATAATGAAAGAACAAACTACACATTTAACAACACTGGGGAAGTGCGAGAAATCAAACATCAAATGACGTGTAAATCTACGAACCTGATTTATATGATAGAATGCAAACGATGTAAGAAACAATACATAGGAGAAACTAAACGTACACTTAGAGAACGATTCACAGAACACAGACAAGCTACGAACAATCCTAGTCACGCCAACGCTTCAGCAGCAGTACCAACACACTTTAACCTGCCTGATCACTCTATAGAAGACATGACACTCATTCCACTCGAGCTTCAACCAACACCCAATACCTCACGCAGGAAAGCAAGGGAGGCCTATCTGATACACAGAGGCCAAACACTAGAACCGAATGGAATGAACCGCCGAAATGAACGTTGACTGTTTACCTTATTTTTAGTGTTGTATACATTTATCTACATTTGTAACCTTATATATCACTGTTCATGTTACTTTTATTAGTTAAACATTAACTGCCATTGTATATCACCTATATTCAAATTTTAGAGCCGTTATTTTTCCTGTATTAAGTACTGGCCCTGAAGAAGACTAGCTCTGCTAGTTGAAATATAGGCCAATAAATTTTGCCCTTCTGCCGTAGTACCAGCCTTGCAATCAATTTGGTTTTATTACTGTAGACACCACATCCTCTTCATCAACACAAACTATATTATTGTGTGACACAGTCACTTAAGTTTTATTTTTCACCTGATTTTATTCTTCAGTTAATTTTATTTTCTGGAATTTGAGTGATTTTGTTATTCATTTTAGTAATGTTCCTTTTTTCCCTTTCACACCGGCCCTGGTTTATTATGTGTAGTTGAATTATTCCCACACATAATATTTCTTGTACGTAATATATTCCTGTTGTGTAGGAGTAAATACCTATTTCCTTTATGTATTCCTGTTATTGAATCCCACTCCCAAAACACCTATTTGGTTTTTAGTTATTTTTTACATTTTTCCTGGATTCTACTGTAAATTTGCCTACCATTTTTTCAGTAAGTTCAATTTCATTTGCCTCAGTAAGTTCGTAGGGCACGTAATTGCCGGTGTGGCGGTCTATCTCAAGTTTCACCCTACATTTCATGCATGGGTTGGGTGGGTGAGTGAGATCAACTATGAACTGATAGCGGCAGCCAGAAGTGCGCCTTCACCCAGGGGCCTTCACAGCTGACGTTTCGATCTCACTCAATACTCACTCAATAAGAATTGTAAACCGCCGTATGAGACGATAATGTGATAGTGGCGGTATATAAATACACATTCATTCATTTATCGCCTGCCTAAAGAGTGCTTCTCCAAGCTGTAGTCATTTTCAAGTCTACCACTGATGTTTAGCTATCAATAGCATTTGGTATGTTTCACTGAGTATTTTTTCTTGTTCACTTGAGACGGTCACTATGAAGCGAAAACTAATTCCAAAATTCAAATTTCAAAACGGAGGTGACTTGGTCCATTGTTATGGCACCGAATGGAACGCTTTATACAATATTAAACAAGCTTAAATTGAAGAATAAGCCAAGTTAGAATTTAACATATCTTCCATCAATATATAATTTGTCTGGTTCAGACTTACTAAAGTTAGCGCGTCTACCTTCTTTCCTTGCCTCCTTCAGTCTTCCCATCTGTGCTTTTCTCTTTTGATGTAATTCCCTTGGTATGTCCTCGAACATCCTGTAATTAGTGCCTTTAAGTTTGCGCCCTTGCTTGAACACTCGCTCTCTGTCCGAGAATCTCAGGAAACGTGCAATAATCGTTCGGCCACCATTCCACTGTCACTGTTTGGTTTTCCTATCCTGTGTATCCGCTGGAACTCGATGTTCTTGGCGTCCTCTATTCCAAGTACGGTTTCAATAAAGTCCACGAGGGCATCTTCAGTGTTCTCACTTCGAGTTGAAGTTGCATTGTTTTGGGAGGCTTCGGCAATTCCTTCGAATTTTAGATTTTCCCTTCTGCTGTAAGCCTCTAAATAAAGAATTTTCTGGTGACATTCATCGACTTCCTTCTTACTTTTTTCCAGATTGCTTTGAAGTTGGTTAATGCGTTCATCGACGAATGTGGAGTTAGTCTCCATGTGCGTGAACTTTTCATCCAGAATCTTCTGCTTGACCTTTACGTTGTCCATATCAATTTCCACGAAAGATAACTTACTTTGCAAACTTTTTACTGTGGTGTTTAAATCCTCCATTTTCGTGTCCAGACTGCATAGTTTTGCTAGGATTAAGGAGGCTCGAAAGGATTTTTCGTTGCTATATTGTTTGTGAAATGATGGAAGATTACAAAGAAGGATGTTTAATGGTGTGGGCAAACTATATGTCTCTTTGCAACTCTATTTTTGGGCTATACTTTAAGGGTGCTTGTGACGTCATATCAGTTACCATGGCAACGCACAAGGTCCACAAAAGCGTCCTCTAAATTTCAGGTTTTGTAAATTATTTGAGAAACTTATTCGGTGACCTACCATTTTTATTTCTTTGTTGGAAAGTTCCCTAAATTCTTTAACTTTTAAGACAGTATGGAAAAAATTTATCTAGTAGAATTAAATATATTTAAAGAAAACGCGTTTTATGGCTTACAGAAAATTCCACTAGATAATTTTCCCCGAAACTTTTATATCTGAAATGCTATCGTGAATGGTGCGTGCATGCAAAAAATCAAGATAGGTCACCGAGCAAACTTTCGAGCTAAAAATAAATGTTTTCCGCAGATTTTATTTCCGGTTCGCGCGATTTTACGCAGCATTAACTTCCGGTGTACTGATTTTAATACTGATTCAGCTGACGCGTGCATCTTAGTTATGCCGTGTGTAGATTGCGCGCGCGTGTGCAGCTAAAAACCCGTTCGAGCCTCCTTAAGTCAAATTTCTCTGCGACGCCTTCAGATAGCTTCAAAGCGGCCATTACTTCGTCTTCGTCTCCTGGACTTGTCACGACGGGGGAATTAGATTCTTTTGCTCGTTTTTCTACCGGTGACGCGTCCGAGGGTCTACAGGCAGTGTTACGATCCAATTTTCTTTTTGGAGTTACATAAACGACTGAACACTCCATAGACGACCAAAATGAATTAAAATACGATAGCGCACGGCGGAGCTCTCAAAATCACATCTTTATCCGATTAAGCTCTCCCCAGATGATCAAAAAAAAAAGTAGTGAATGCTATAACGGAGCAAAGCTGAATGAATTTACAAGTGTAATGAAACTGTAAATTGGATAATTTGGCACTACAAGCACAGAAATCATTGCAACAATGATTGGAAAATAGGTAAGCAAAATATTACAGTAACTACTTGTGAAAACAATAGCAGATCATACAACAGAAAAATTACATGCTGTGTGACAAAGGTCAAGGTAGAAAAATAAAATACAGCAGTAAACCAGATGAATAATGCGGCTAAACTAAGAAAACCTTAACCATAATAACTGCAAAAACACAAATAGAAACATAGCATGCTAAACTAGGACCGTCTCAAGTGAACAAGAAAAAATACTCAGTGAAACATACCAAATGCTATTGATAGCTAAACATCAGTGGTAGACTTGAAAATGACTACAGCTTGGAGAAGCACTCTTTAGGCAGGCGATAAATGAATGAATGTGTATTTATATACCGCACATATCACATATCGTCTCATACGGCGGTTTACAATTCTTATTGAGTGAGTATTGAGTGAGATCGAACGTCAGCTTGTGAAGGCCCCTGGGTGAAGGCGCACTTCTGGCTGCCGCTATCAGTTCATATTTGATCTCACTCACCCACCCAACCCATGCATGAAATGTAGGGTGAAACTTGAGATAGACCGCCACACCGGCAATTACGTGCCCTACGAACTTACTGAGCAAATGAATTGAACTTACTGAAAAAATGGTAGCAAATTTACAGTAGAATCCAGGAAAAATGTAAAAATAACTAAAAACCAAATAGGGTTTGGGAGTGGATTCAATAACAGGAATTACATAAAGGAAATAGGTATTTACTCCTACACAACAGGAATATATTACGTACAAGAAATATTATGTGTGGGAATAATTCAACTACACATAATAAACCAGGGCCGGTGTGAAAGGAAAAAGGAACATTACTAAAATGAATAACAAAATCACTCAAATTCCAGAAAATAAAATTAACTGAAGAATAAAATCAGGTGAAAAAATAAACTTAAGTGACTGTGTCACACAATAATATAGTTTGTGTTGATGAAGGGATGTGGTGTCTACAGTAATAAAACCAAATTGATTGCAAGGCTGGTACTACGGCAGAAGAGCAAAATTTATTGGCCTATATTTCAAGTAGCAGAGCTAGTCTTCTTCAGGGCCAATACTTAATACAGGAAAAATAACGGCTATAAAATTTGAATATAGGTGATATACAATGGCAGTTAATTTTTAACTAATAAAAGTAACATGAACAGTGATATATAAGGTTACAAATGTAGATAAATGTATATACAACACTAAAAATAAGGTAAACAGTCAACGTTCATTTCGGCGGTTCATTCCATTCGGTTCTAGTGTTTGGCCTCTGTGTATCAGATAGGCCTCCCTTGCTTTCCTGCGTGAGATATTGGATGTTGGTTGATGCTCGAGCGGAATGAGTGTCATGTCTTCTATAGAGTGATCAGGAAGGTTAAAGTGTGTTGGTACTGCTACTGAAGCGTTGGCGTGACTAGGATTGTTCGTAGCTCGTCTGTGTTCTGTGAATCGATCTCTAAGTGTAAGTCCTATGTATTGTTTCTCACATCGTTTGCATTCTATCATATAAATCAGGTTCGTAGATTTACACGTCATTTGATGTTTGATATCTCGCACTTCTCCAGTGTTGTTAAATGTGTAGTTTGTTCTTTCATTATCAATGTGTGGGCAAGTCAGACATCCATGTTTTGAGTTGCAGCGGAAAGCGCCAAAATAATGGTTGGGTTGAGTGGCGGTGGATGGGTTCTTAAGTTTCGCGCGAACCAATAAGTCACGAAGATTTGGTGAACGTCGGTAAGCTACAACAGGTGTTTCTTTAAAAATTTCATGCAAACGTTCTGTGGAATGGAGAATGAGTTGTTTCTGGCGTAGGACTTTGTGAATGTTAGGTACGGCTGGATTATAGGTGGTCATGAGTGGTACTCTGTCAGGTTTTTTGAATTCAGGACTGTTACGTTTTCTTTTAAGGTGTCGTTTCTAGGGATTGATTTCGCTCTGGAGATCTGGCTTTTCACGAAATTGTTTTTGTATCCTCGTTTCGTTAGGTAACGTTCTAGTTCAGTCGATCTGGTATCGAAGAAGTCATATTTTGATTCGTCGTAAACGGAGAGCAAGGCTGTAGGGGATTGATTTTTTCGTGTGATAGGGATGACTTGAAGTAAATATTGGTGTTTATCGGTGGGTTTGCAGTATAGGTCAGTTTCTATTTTTCCATTTTCGAGAAGGATTTTGACGTCTTAGAAGGGAATAGAAGTAAAATCTACAATAATCTATAGTAATCTACAGTAATCCATGAAACATCATGAAAGGAAAAAGGAACATTACTAAAATGAGTAACAAAATCACTCAAATTCCAGGAAATAAAATTAACTGAAGAATAAAATTAGGTGAAAAAATAAACTTAAGTGACTCTGTCACACAATAATATAGTTTGTGTTGATGAAGTGATGTGGTGTCTACAGTAATCCATGAATCATCACGGACTACTTCAGAATGTGCACTGCGTTTCATCTCGGAACATGTGACCCACTAAAATGTCTTTTGACGTTTTTCCCAAGACAAACCCTATGTAACACAACACCTCTACATGCTGAAAGGTGAGAATCAGGTTTCGCGTACATTGGCCAATTACAGGCCATTTCTCAGGTCTTTTCGTCATATCCTTCCTCAGGAGGGTTTAGTCAAGTTACCGAATTAACTGTTTAGACAAAAAATGGCCGCCGACGGGAAAAATGTTTATTTGGTCAATCTTGGGCCAAAATCCTTCGGCGATGGGCGCAGCACATTTGCAAGGATAAAGCATCTAATTTGCGACCAGCTGCTGGCTACTAAGGCTGACATTGTCCAGAGTTAAACTATATTTTCG
This sequence comes from Platygyra sinensis, assembly GCA_019787425.1. Classification (NCBI taxonomy): domain Eukaryota; kingdom Metazoa; phylum Cnidaria; class Anthozoa; order Scleractinia; family Merulinidae; genus Platygyra; species Platygyra sinensis. The sequence continues at coordinate 8,007 of JAHPZR010017733.1, forward strand.
TTTTGTGTGCAAAACAGAAGATTTTGTAATCTGGAATTTTTGTTTCTCTTCACTTTCGGAGGGAATATTCAATGCGCTAAAAAAAGTATTACGTCTGGCCATGGAATACGCTGACGGTGGTAAATGTAAGATCGTGTTTACTTCGCCAGCAACAATGGTGGAATTTTTTGGGGGAAAAAAGTTAAAACTTAGCGTTAGCGCTCGTCAAAAACCCATTCAACATATGTAAATTTATATTCGTTTGAAAGGTCAAGGTATTTTTTCCTCGATTACAAGTCACGCTAGCCCCGCGCCATGCAACGAATGTAATCAGATACGCCTTTCAGCATATATATGCTGAAAGGCAACTAGAGTCACTTTTTCGCGTAATGAAATTCGGTTGTAATGTAACAGAAGATGACCGCGGTAACTATGTCACGTTTCATGAGCTGAACGTTCGCATAAAGATTAAAAATAAATAAAATATCTTACAACCCAGGCACTGAGCCAGCTTTGGATCACACATTCTTTGTTATTTCCAATCTTTTAAGGTATAAAAGACTTGTTTCCATATCTCAAACTGCCCTCTCCCTATTCACTTACACTCACATGAAATTTCTAAGTTTCTTGACAGAGAAACTTAGTTTCTGCTCAACAAACGTTGTCAAAGTGCAAGTCTCTTAAATATTAAAGGGAAAAACATTTTTGATGTGACGAGGTAGATCTGATCCCGACGTGCCAGATTGGCAGTCTTCTACCCTAACCACTAGACCACAGAGGATTCGCTGCCTGTGAACGATTCGATTTAAGTACCAAATCGAAAACCCGAATGCTATAAAGAATCCAACCATTAATCCTAACCCTAATCAGTTTTTTCAGTGCTTAGACCTATAATCAGTATTTACTTTGTGTACGCATCACAAGGTATCCAAGGGCGGTTTGAGATATGGAAACAAGTCCTAACCATCTTTTAAATTGTTTCCGGGTAATGTTTTCTCGCAAAGTTTTGTCGGTGAGCAGACCCAAACTCCCAATCAGCCAATTGTTGTCACCGGATGATGTCATCATCAGCCAATTACAGGCCATTTCTCAGCTCTTTTCGTCATATCCCCCTCAGGAGCATTTTGTCAAGTTAGCAAATGAACTATTCAGACAGAACATGGCCATCTTTGAGAAATTTCTATTTGGTCAAAATTCCGTTGGAGATGCACATCAGGACATTTGCAAGGATAAAGAATGTAACTTAGGACCAGTTGCTGGCTACTAAGGCCGAAATTATCCAGAGTTAAGCTGTATTTTCGTTTTGCTTGCATGTTCACTTTCGAAGGGAATATTCAATGCGCTAAAGAAGGTATTACGTCTGTCGTCAGCCATGGACTCCGCTGTTGGTGATAAATACGATCGTGTTTACTTCGCCAGAAGCAATGGTGGAGTTTTCTGGGAAAAAAAAAATAAAACCTAGGCTTTGAACATATGCAAATATATATATTCGTTTGAAAGGTCAATTGTGAGACCCTCCTTCGCGCGAAGTAGCAAACAAGGTCTCCTGTTACAAGTCATGCAACCACGCTATACAAAGAATGTGAAAATCTCTTACAACCCAGGCACTGAGCCAACTTTGAATCACGCAATCTCTATTGTTTCCAATCTTTTAAATTGTTTCCGGGTAATGTTTTCTCGCAAAACGTTCAGCAGCGATGACAATCGGGCCAAATTCTGCAAATTTCATGATTTAAATCAATTTCAGGTCGATTTCTTATCAACATGTATTCATTTTCATTACGGTTATAAAACTATCAAGTGCAAATCGCCTTTTACAATCTATGAGTAAAGTGACTTGTCGATGAAAATAAAAATTGCCACTTGCAACCACAAACAAAAATCTATGGCACTTGGACCAAAAAAGAAAAAAAAATAATGTTATATTAAGTGTAATTGTTTTCTTGGCTTTATAAATTGAAATTTCTAATGTAAATTTTTTGGGTCAAAAAGAAAGAACCTCGCGCATAAATTATTTACCTGTTTTTTTCTTCACTTGAGTAAAACAGGAATTAAAAACCGGTAAAACGCTTTTGGTTTCAGCAGACTTTCGTTTCAGGAAGAAAAGTAGCAAGCGATTCAAACTGAAAACGAGCTGCCGTGGAGGCGTAAAGAACTGTAGTCTAAGTAACAATAATCTCACATTTAGCACACGTGCATAAAATCAACACAACGAAGAATACGATTGGTGCAGCCTTGAACCATTGAAACCACTGAAAAGCATAAATCATTCAACAACTGAGCTAAAGGGCTGTTCGATTGAATAATGTTTCCATTTTATAGGAAGCAAAAAGGCTTTCTAATGATTTAAATTTAACAACAAACACGTAGACAGGAAATTCGACTTGACATGACATTTTAAATACTCTCTTTTGAACAAAAAGTTTAAGGATAAAACTGCGCGAGCGACTATGAATTATTCCGTCTTGAAGTGAACTGATTATATGAATGAAACGATGGAAAGTGACAGTATTTTGAAAGGTTAAACCAAAAGAGAATTGAAATCACGACTGAAATATAAGAAGCGACGAAGAATCTTTGCACATTGCGCGGGTCAGTGAGTCCCGGAGAGATTTGAAAAAGCATAAAACCTTCTGTCGAGGCTTAACGTAAGACACCGGCAGAGAACCGATTCAGTTACACCTATTTTACAGGCGACTGTCTGGCAAGCTGACAACTTTAACAGGTTGTGAAAATTAAAAAAAACAACAGCAACAAATCACTAAGAAAACCGATAACTGAAATATGGGAGAAAACGCTGATGGCATTCTTGAATGAATTGAAATGTCGGACGTAGTCGGATTATTGAAACAACTATAAATTCTTGCACCGCGCATCAGACAGAGCGCGTGCACATATCAAGTCATGTGCAATCAAAATGATTATCTCAGAATATCACGAATTAAATTAAGTCTCTTATAATTCTCAAATTGGAATATAACAGCAGACAAAATCAAAGAAGTTGCGCTACTGAGATCACGCGCATGCGCACTTACCGCTCTAATTAGAAATATTGCGGTAAACTAAAAAAGTTGTTTTTAATTTCTATTTATTTTTTGCGGTGTGCTTACATTCATAAAAAGTCACGTAAGACTTGAGAAAGGTTTAATTTAATTAAAGAGGTTTGCAGCTGACTATTCTAGGATGAGCATTAATATTTCAAAAAAAGAATCAGCTTGATCTGGTTTATAAAACATTAACGACAAATATTGTTGAATTTTACTTAAGGGCGCAAAAGTTTCAATTAATGGCCTCCCGTTGAAAATCAAACTCAATTTAATAATTTGACGATAGGAATCATCAACTGACCTAAAACTGTATTTTAGTTATGGATCAGAGCTGGCAAAAAAAAAAAAGACAGAAAACTTCGATTCGTTGTACTTTATTCTAAAGCCCTTCCGTCTGGGTTAAAAATTAGTTTTGACCTCGCATAAAAAAACATATGCGGAGATTAAAATGATAATTTTAAGCCGAAATGGTGCCCATGGTGGGAAAAATAGACAACGCCGGGAAACTTCGCTGATACAATCAAAAACAAAACCTTGTTTTGATGTTAAGAGAAAACAGATGTCCGCATCTCAGGTGCGCGGGCAGTTTCGTCTTGTCTCGTTCCCCCGGCTGCGCGGAGGATTCCAAGCGAAAATGAAATGGGCTTAAGCAAGAGAGAAGGATCTCTTACGCGCTATCCTTATATTTGGAAAATCATGAAAAAATGCCCCTCCAAATCTCAGACAAAACGAGTTTATGGGCTTATTTTCCGCGTTATGCGATTAATGGTTCTTGTTAAAAATCCCCTACCGTTGAACTTGTATCGTATTTGGAAAGAGAATTTTTGCCTTTAAATCATTTAAAGTAATAAGCCTTTAGCACTAGATCTTTCGATCGCGATTTCGATCGCGAAAAGTAAATTAAAACGTTTCAAATCAAATCAACGTAATTTCCGTTTTTTCTTGCTTGGGAAATAGGCCAGCCGTAGTTGTCTGCAAATGTAGGCATTTTATCCGTAATACCAAAAGAAACAGGGCATTTTGCCAAAATAACAACAAAAGAAATAGGATCGATAACATGCCATACCAGCCTCCCACGCAGAAGTTCTTAGGCTTGTCACGCGTAAGACCGTCTGCTTAGGAGGCTATAATGCCATACCTGAGAGATTTTTATATCCCGCACTCTTACCTAGTTTCTAGGCCTCTTAATTCGCTGCGGTCAGTCCCTTCCGAGTTAAGGCCTGGGGAAATCTCAGGCAAAAGAGCTGGGACACAAAGTGAGTTCTCCCCTCCCACCCTACTTTCAATGTTGTTAATCAGGTGTTTTTTTTTTCCCTTGTTGTTGGAAAAACGCGATATTTTCCCACATTGATTAGGGGGGATGGGTGATATGTGATACAGCTCAAGTATCCCAACTACTTTTGGCCGGAATTCTAGTTTCGTTATGGACTTGTGGTAAAAACTATCACCACTAAATGAAATTATTTGTTTTCAGATCTATTACATTCTTTACTTTCAAGCCAAAGCTCATGGCATTTACCAAACGAGTCAGCTTCGGACATGAAGTAAACTGAAGGTAAAGACTGTATCATGAAGTTCATGTGCCGGCTCTTTCAAGAAAGAAAGCTTGTTATAACACATTTCTACAAAATGTTTAATTCACTCATTTTGTACACCCATATTTACAACAGTAAAAACGGAAATCAAGTAAACAATATTCTTTCTCAGACTGAGAAAGGTTACACAAAATTTCTCAAATTCCTCACTAGTCTAGACAAAGTCTGGAGGTGTGATTGCTTAGGAATGGACTCGTACATACATTTTATTTACGCTTTTAGGTAAAAGTACTATTTTTACATGCCCGCGGATAGCAAAGCTAATGTAGGCGGATCATGTTTATAGCTAGTAAAAACCTCTCAACTCAAATACGTTTTCGATTGGAGGAGGACGCGTCACGTGTCGTGGGTCAAAACTCGCTAACTCCCTAGGGCGAACAAAACTCCCTAGGAAAACATCAACATGAATTTTCGACTCGTACGTGATCAGGTCGTGCTCCTTGAGACCGCGGCAGATTTGTTAGCCAGCTGGAGCAAAGCAAACGATTTCTTCGCAGTTTGTCCTAATTTTGAGTTGGGAGGTATAACAAAACACTTAATGACTGGTCCGCTACGAAACAGCGAGTTTTGATTCCCCTCGACCTCAATGTTTCCCTCGGCTTCGCAACGGGAAACATTGGGGGTCTCGGGGAAACAAAACTCATTGTTTCCCTTGGACCAGTCATTAAGTGTTTATTCATAGAGAGGTATCCCAGACTCCCACGCAGAACCAAACTTCTTCCAGCAGCTCCCGGATGTAAGATGCTGTGGGTCTGTTCTCCACAGACTCCTCGAAACACAGGTTCATAATTTCATGCAGCTAAAAAAAACAAACAATTAAAAATCAGACACTCAAACAAAGTAGGAAAACTTATCCTCTGCGTATTTCTTGTACGTTGTGTTCTTTCCTTGTACCAGGAGCTCCTGTTTGTACACAATATTACGCTGTCAGATAGGCCAAAGAAATGCTGTAAAAGGCGTGAGGAAGCTATGATGATGATCATTGCTAACAGAGCAGTTTTCATTTGAGTGTCGAAAAGTAATTGGTTTTGCACTTTCTACGCCACGCGATTGGTTTAAGAGATTCGCGCCACTTTTTCATCCGATCAGAAGTAAAACCAAAACCAATTGTGACGCGCGTTCGCATGCATTTTCCCGTGCGTTGCATCAGCTACCTGTAATTACTCCGAGTCTTGATTGGTTCACTGTATTGTCTGTGTTCTTTGAGATTGGCTAGAGTAATTACTTTGATTTTGGTTTTACGACACTCAAGTGAAAACCGCTCTAATAGACTTCTGATGGCGCTTTTTCTGTTTGAAACAGAAACCTGTTACTGTCTACAGAGCAGGTTTATTGATAGGTTTTTGCATTAGCATCTACACTTAGCGAAAGTTTCCGTTACCATCTCGTTGACCCCTACACTAATTGTGCGTGGACGGCTGGAAATAGATCTAAAATCTCTTGGTAAAACAAGACATCTCATGATTACTTGAAGTGAAAAAGAACTGAATTACTTGACAACGACAATGTGGCCGATTATAATCGGATTAACATCAGTGTCTTCTTGAGGACGCAAAACAAGAAGCGATCGTGAAAATAAAACAAACAACACTATTTACCTTGACATATTCACTAGATCCATGGCAATGCCCTAGTAAGGTAGCTAATAACTGTCCAAATTGTTCAATATCGTTGCTACAGTTACTCTGTTCATCCGCTGCCAATTTGTAAAAGCCCCAACACCGTTCATCTTGGACGCGCGAGAAAAACCACCCAAGACTGCTCTTATAG